>JAOVVA010000019.1:16026478-16039716 GCA_028565275.1 Leiocassis micropogon
GATTAGAGCCGTTATGAAGCTTTACAGAGCAGAAGGAGCAGATATACATCTCAATATCAACTGTTCAAAGGAGATTACAGTAACTCCCATACATATGAACATTTGAGGTTGAGATACGAACATGCATTTACGCATGTAATCACATGTCCAGCATACAGTACATTGTCACGTGCATGCAGCGTGCCTCCTAGAATGTCCGGAAGTAAGTGTAAAAGTAGCGGCAATGAAGGTGGTACTGCTAGGAAGCGGGAAGCAATAACGATGGAGACAAAAGTGAAAATAATTGAGAGAATGGAGCAAGGTGAAAAGATGGCAGATTTTTACAGTAATTATATGAATCTTTTAACATGAATTGTTCAACCATCTGCACGATTCTAAAGAACAAGGACAAGATCAAGAGTTTTATACAGTGTGTAGACAAGTCTGTTAGTATCCTAGTAACTAGAAAAGGTTTGTTGGACTTAAGAACAAACTGGACTTACGAACAAGCTCTCGAAACAGAACTCGTTCGTATGTTGGGGACTTACTGTACTGCATATTTTGGACGCCTTGAGCATTGTTTTACATTGTAAATTTTTTTTTTTTTAAATGACCATGGAATTAGAAGGTGCGTCCAAACTTTTTACTGGTAGTGTATGTTCAAGTCAAACCAGGACTAAGTGTTCCCTTAACGTTTTTAAACAGTATGTAACTTTCTCAGAAGGGGACTATGCGGTGAGATATGTTCATGAGAATTGATGGGGTGTGCAAACTTTTGCCTGTCAATCCTTGCCTGTACTTTGCTTGCGGATATTTTTACTAGTTAATGTAGAGTAGGTAATGTACAGCATGGTGTAATCCTTCTGTGGATATAATGAACAGTCTGTGAAATATTCCTGATGTGACAGACAAACTAAATCTGGACAAAACTAACATACAAGACTCGTGTTACTCAGCGCTCCACATGGGAAACTAATCCTGGATGAGTAAGGCTTTAATTTAATCTCACCCAAACATCAAAATGCGGGTGAAGAAATCCTAAAAAGCGTGTTTATTATTGAGATTTGAGGAATTGATTTGAAGAAGGTTAGATCCTGGTGTTGATCTGAGTGTGTGTGTGTGTGTATGGGGGGGTTTTGTGTGTGTTGGTATAAATTATTACAAAGAATGTTTCTCCTTTTTTTTTTTTTTTAGTGAGTTTCTGTTTTGCTAATCCGTCGTTCCGTGCGAGGACTCCCAGGGGCGATTTAGCGTTTAACCATGTGCGCGTGTTTGTTTTCAATAAAAGCAAGAGTAACTCACTGTGTACCCTTCCATTCCTGGTTCCCCCTGCGGTCCCATAACTCCTGGTTGACCCTGGACGTAATGAAGAAAACACACACACACACACACATGACTGAAAAATGAGTTTATGTTTGAAATCAGACTCCTGACAGTGAAAGAGACACCTGAAAGCTCTCTCTGGATCTGATCTCGAATTCAAAACACATTCCTATAGAAACTGTGTCTACTTCTGCTGAAACGTTTTTCAGCCTGAGATTGGGAATGATTTTCATTATTATTATTATTATTATTATTATTATTATTATTAATGCCGTCAGTGTGCTCATGTTGTTGTACAGAACAAATGGATTAATGCGCAGCAGTTGACAATCTTTAATAGATTTACTTAGAATAAATAAATAAATAAACAAAATCCCCTATTAGGAGTCTTTGACTCAGGTCCAGACTCTGTTTCTGTTTAGACTAGCTGGATTCTTACAGCTGAAGGTCAACAGCGGTGTTGTGTCGAGCTCTGGTTTTGATCCATGTCAAGCGTTTCAGACGTTAAACGATCCAGACAGATCATTTCTTCCGCAGCGTCCATCACATTACAGCTCGCTCTTACCATTAGAAACTAATCGCTAAGACAATGGCTTTCGCTGAGGAAATATTACAGATTAGCTACTGGAACCCGAGGCGTGCTACGGGAAATCGTGCCTCAGTAATTAAATAAGGCAGAGGAACAGAGAGTCTGGTACGTTGGCAGCCTCCTGAGACGATGGTTCCAACCGCAACGTTTAGAAGAACTGAGATCCTAATGATGTGTTTAAGCCACTGATGTGAGACTGGAAAAATACACCAAGGAACGTTTAAGGAAATAAGAACAAGCAGCAGTCAGGATGTATTGACAGGAAATGTAACTTAATCCCAAGCCGCTTCCCAGCATGACGCCTGATGTTGGATGAGCGGTGTAATCTAGTTGTTGAGATAACGTTGAGCGAACAGAGTGCCACGTTGCGAATACAGTCTGAATTGCTTGGAGCATTCATGCACCACGTCTGAGCACATCCATGAAACTTTAAGTTTCTAACAGGGTTTAAGAATTCCAATCAGAGACAACAGCTTCCCACACACAGAGTGTGTATCTCACGTCCCTCATCCCTGTTATCTCTCCGTTTCAGTTTATTTCAGAAATATTACCATGAGGTACATCATGAGTAACTCCCAAATTACTCTACCTCTTGACGCCCAAATGTCCTCATATGAAATGTCACATGACATTTTCTCCCTGCTTCATTGTCTATATAGATCCTTGTAGCATCCTCATATCATAACTTTTAGGTATAATTCTTGCCAAACTACTTCCTAGTTCATTCTTCCATAAGACATTCAGACATTAAATGTATAGTTCAGATATTGAATATAGTTATCACCTATGAATAAAGATTGCAATGTACGCACCAGTAGAGTCCAGCTCTCAGGAGGATATGATGTTGATGCAGCGTCCAAAATGCATCACTGCTGCTTCCACAGAACACATCTCAGAAACTAATTAGTTATTTTATGCTTTTGGGTGCATTCCGATTTAATATTTCAGTAAACTGGTGGCGCTCTTACTGCCTTACGCGCATTTACTAGCATCATTAGCATGCCCTCTAGTGGTGCAGTGGTAAACATGCAGCACTCTCACAGCAGAAGTCTCGCTCAGGCCATCATGTTTGGTATTAATGCTGTTGCCCTCATGTAGTTGACGTTGTTCTGACATCATTTTATCAAGGTCATTGTGACTTTCATAAACAACTGAATATTAACGTCGGCCCAAAGTCTGTATCGTCCGTAATGTCAGTAAATTCCTGCTGGGTTAAAAATCACCTGCATGACGTTCACACCTTTTGAGATTTTTCTTGATTAGAAATACAATGAGGGTAATATTGTTATATTTATCTATTAAATACTGGTCCTGAAAGTCAAGGATGAAATTGTGCATAACTAAGACACGCCCCTGTTCAACTCAATCTCCACCCCCACACGTGTAGCTCGCACATCCTTTCTGAACAGTTAAGTCAGAGGTTTAAATAATAACGTACACAATTGGGATATTACACTCTCACTTCACATGCATGACAGCTCTGAATACAGTATGTGACTAGCATTTGACTAATCAAAAAATGTATATATATATATATATATATATATATATATATATACACAGTATATACAATTCAAAATAGTGTCTAACTAAAGGATAAAAGGAAGTAGCCTATTAATTCTTCAAATTAAGATTTTGTTGATGAAATAAAGACAGGAATCTAGCAGAAAATGAAATAAGGAGGTGATGTCATGAAGGAGACATTTAGGGACTAACCGGTGGTCCTCTGGTTCCGCGAGCTCCTTTCAGTCCTCGCTCTCCTTTCTGTCCAAATTCGCCAGCTGAACCCATCTCTCCTGGCTGACCCGGCGATCCCTGGTCACCCTGACACAAACCAACAAAATGGTGGTGTCTCAGTGAGTGTCTCACATTAGCACTTGTCTTAAGTCTAGCTGTCTAGGATGCCGTTAGCTGTGTCTTGTGCAGTTAACCGTGGCTCTTTTGAACACTTTCTTTTATGTTTTCCCAAGTGGAGTACCACAGGGTGCAGTATTAGGTCCAACCTTCACCTTATTATTCAATATTGCCACCAGAAGAAAATAAATATGAATATATTTATAAATAAATAAATATCAGTTTCATATGCCGTCATTTTAAATCATGCTTTACCTTTTTTCCGTGACGTCCACGTTTACCTGGCGGTCCTTGTTTACCTTCTGGTCCCTAAATAATGAACAGATCATACGCAAAATGTAGAGTTTAAGGAAATCTTGAAATTCTAAATTTCAGACTCACAGACAAACACTCACCAGGAATCCTTTCACTCCAGCTTCTCCAGGAGCTCCTGGAGGGCCGGGGTCACCGACCTCGCCCCTTTCCCCATGCTCTCCCATTGCACCGCGGTCACCTTGTTCACCCTGGAGCGAAAGCACACAATTACTAAACTCTTAAAGGTGAGGTTAGAAAAGATAAAATATCAAGGACACATTTAAGACCTTCGGCCCGTCCTTTCCCTGAGGTCCGTCTTCTCCTGCTGGACCTGGAGGCCCCTAACAGACACACACAAACACACATGCATTAAATTTTAATTGTCTGAGTGCATTCCATTACTGCTACTCACATAATAACACACATCCACATAATCATCATCATCATCATTATCTTTATGTGCTGCTAAATTATAAAACTACCTGTAATCAAAAACTGCTTATATGAAGTCTGAAGTAGATAGTCTATTAGAATAATACATACAATATATATTTTATCATTTTACTTGCAACCTCCAGCATTTAACATGTATCTCGACTACAAAAAAAAATTAATTAGCAAGAATGTGGACTCACCCTTACACCTTCTTGCCCTTGCTCCCCTTCAGCACCCGCGGCTCCGATTTCACCCTACAGGAACGAGAAGCATAGCATCCACCATTGAGACAAGTTTGAAACACTATTTCCAGTTTATCGGTGTAGGACCACGCTGCTGTTATCTCGTTCGCATGCTGAACACAACACGGCATCACCATCATCATCATCACCATCATCAATTCAAACACATCATACTTTTTATTCATTTCTAGTTACGTTTAATGCAGTGGAATATCCGCAAAACAAGGCAGTTCCTTGGTAGTTCCTTCCAATGTAGAGGGCACAGAGAAAGCACTGAATTTGGAGACTCCTTCCATATATGTTAAATAAACCATATCAATTGTTAACAGAGACGGGGGAAAATTAATTCTGTTATGTGCTGCGATTCTTTTGTGTGGCAATTCATTTATCACCACAGTCTCCAAAACCATTTTTCTTTTAAAAAAAATAAATTTTAATTTATATACGTTTGTTAAAACATTGCAGTTGCTCTATAATCCTACAGGTATATAATCTTCTCTAAAGTATTGGTATATACACAGCACAGCATCCTGTAAGGAGTAAATTTATTCCTAAATTTCTTTAGAATTGTAACAAAATCAATAAAATTAATTAAAAAAAGAAAACTATATATATAAATGGGAAATTTTTCATAAAATTGTAACACTTACAGAATCTCAATACAAATCTTAACCTCTGTTCCGCTTTATAAATAAAATAAATAAAAATAATAAAAATAACATTTATTTTTTATTTCTTTTAATGTACATTATTTACAGGTAAATTTAGATGTATTAATTGTTTAGCTATTATTAAGTATATGTGCAACAATGTGCTTTACTTTGTCTGACAGGGTCTACATAAGTGATTTCTTGGTTCAACAGATCTGGCAGTAATCAGGCCTGGGTGTCACAAGAGAAATTTGTGAAAAAGTGAAATTCCAAAAAATGTGGTTTACTTACAGTTTATTTATGATTTGATTTAGCAATTACATTTTTACATACTGTAGCCAGGCAAGCTTGGACAGCTTTTTTTCTCTTAATGATGAATGCAATCGTTTTGTATTTGGTTATATTTGTGAAATATAAAAATTTATTTGATGATCTCAATCATTTAAGACAAATATGCAAAAAGATATAAAAGAAAACAGAAAGGATGCAAAGGATTCTTTCAAGTTTTCACTCTTGTTTGTGACCAGCGTAGACAACAGAACCTCATAAACGCTGTCCCAGTTTCCTGTTTGTAATCTTTGTAGCCGGTAATCGTTAGAACAGTCCTTGGCACGCGTACAGCTTTGACATAAAACACCCCAGTCTGCTGCAGGCGAAGGGCGCCAATACTTTTCAGCGCCTTTATTCCCCCTCCCCTCTCTAAAAGAACACGGCAATAAATCCTCATCTGATGAGATTCGCAAAATGGGAAATTCACGGGAAAATAATACCGTTCATGCAACTCGTCACTCTATAAAATTTAAATCGTTTCAACAGCGTTACTAGCTCCTGCATGCGCTCTTCAAGTTGTCAGCGCTAACATGGGGGTAGAACGCCTCACCTTGGCTCCAGGTTCTCCAGGAGGTCCCTGGTCACCTTCAGGTCCTGGAGGTCCCTGCCAGAGAAATGCACAGCACTGGGTCAGGGTGTGTTAAGGCATTAGACTACAGATCAGTAGGTCCCAGGTTTAAACCCCATGACCACCAAGTTACCACTGGCCTACCATTAACCCTCAACTGCTCAGATGTATGGATCTGCCAAATGCCTAAATGTATTTAGAAAAGCTTGCATCATACTAGAAAAGCCCACAAAACTAGTGCTGTAGAAAACATGCTAAAATATAAACAAAACACAAGTTCAAGTAATCAGGGTAAAATGCTAAAACTAGCATTATAGTAATTGAAGCAACCCCCTGAAATTAACATGACATTAAACATCCTAGAACATGAAATTGCATTACAGTAAATAGTTTATACTGCAAAAAAGCTAAACATAAACTAACATTATAGTAAATAAATTAACATGCAAATTAGCACTACAGATAAAAGGCTTAACCGTTAATAAGCATTACAAAAAAAAAAACTAGTACTATAGCAATGAGGCTTAAATGTGAACTAGCATTACAACAAACGTGTTGAATATCTATATATTCTATAGCTATAGTAAAAAAGCTCAAAATTATCTAGCTTTATAGCAATCTATTAAAAGATTAACCAAAAAATTTACGCTATAGCTAAACAAGCGTTGCAGTAAACACATTAATTTGGAGTGGAATTAAAGTAGTGTTAAAAGAAAACTTCACTTATGTAACATTTTTATGTAATGGCCTGTGTTACCTCAGGTCCTTGCTCTCCATCTGCTCCCGGTTCCCCCGGTGGACCTTTAGGTCCCTAATGGAGAAACACACTGTTAGACTGAAATCTCAGTTATGTAACCCAGGACTCCAAAACACATTCCACCATTCTGCATAACACACACACACACACACACACACACACACACACACACACACGATGTTGTGCTAGACTCCAACACTGTTAGCAAAATTGAGGTGATGTGATTGTGTGCAGAGAGAGGTTGCCTTATAAAAGACATGACCTTGGGGAAGTGTGTGTGTGTGTGTGTGTGTGTGTGTGTGCGCGTGCTCGCTGATATGCTATGCCATGTGTATGAAAGAATGGAAAAATCAGCACGGCTACTTCAAACAGCTGCAGTGTGTTTTTACAGCAGATGCAGCAACTAGGGGCCGGTCCGACTGATTACATGTTTAGACTAGCTGATAGACACACACACACGAACACACACGAACACACACACACACCGCCAGAAGGAGCAGTCCATGGCCCCGGCTCATGAAGCCAATAATTTGGTGTAATATTTATGAAGTAAAGATGAAATACTCACAGGTTCACCATGAGGTCCTTTTTCACCAGAACTTCCAGGCGGACCCACAATGCCCTATAGTACACACACACACACAAATTACATACATGCATTTTTGGGTAGACAGGATCTTTTGACAGGACATTGAGAATTAATTCGATAATGGTAAAAGTATGTGTACAAGTATGAGTAGAAGTACACAGTGGCTACACGCTATTTATGACAGGAATGCTAGCTCTGTTTTGAATTGCCAATTTTGTACGCATTGCCTATTATTCCCTCACTCCATCTGGCAATCTTCTAATTACCCAAGAAACCATCAATTATTGTTAAACAGGACAGGGACACTCAAGAGTATGAACCATCTTTTATGAAGAACAAAGAAGTTCCAATGTGAGAAGAAAGAAGTCCCAGAGTTCCTTTTCACTTCTACCGTAGGGAGGATGACATTTGTGAAGGTCCCAGAGTGAAAGTCTCAGAGTGAGAAGGAAGTCTGAGAAGGTTCCAGAGGAAAAGTGAGAATAAAGAATAAGAAGTTGCAGAATGAAAAGGAAGAAGACTGGGGAAGCTCTAGAGGTAGGAAAAGGTCCAGACTGAAGAGGTAGACAAAAATGAGTAGGAAAACATTCCTGAATGAAAGTCTGAGGAGGTCTTAGAGTTAGGAGAAGGAAGTCCCAAAGTGAGGAAGAAGAGGTTACAAAAAAGGGAAAAAGTTCCAAAGCAAGGAAGAAAAAGTTCTAGAAGAAGGAGGAAGTTCCAACATGAGGAGGAAGTCCCAGAACAAGAAGGAGGAGGTTTTAGATGGTCGCGGAGTATGGATGAGGAATGAGGTGCAAGAATCAGGTGCAAGACATTCCAGAATGAGAAGATGAAAGTCTGAGTAGGTCACAGTATTAGGAGGAGGAAGTTCCAGAGTAGGGCAGTCCCAGAGTGAAGAGGAAGAACCTCACTGAAGAAGCAAGATGTTACAAATTGGGGAGGAAAATGTCCCAGAGTTAGGAGGTGGAGATTGCAAAGTGAAAAGGAGAAAGTCCCAGAAAAAGAAGAAAGAGGTCTGAGAACGCCCGACAGGGAGGAAGGCATCTGAGTAGGTCTCAGAGTGTGGAGGAGGAGAACATCCTAGAATGGGGAAGAAGTAAATGTCCCATGCAGAAGAGGAGGAAGTCTGTAAGGTAAGGGTGAAGGAGGTCTGAGGAAATTTTCCTAGGAATGTAAGCCATCATGAAATGAGAGTAAGCAAAAAAAATAATAATCTAAGTGTGAAAAGAACGAACACTGGAAATAAGATGGAGAATATCCAAGAATGTTCAGGACAAGTATGAGGAAATGAGTGGAAATCTGAGCAAATCTCAGAGTGAGCACACAAAATGTGTGAAAGCAGAACATTTTTTTTTGTTAGAGTACTTACAATGTTTATTTCAAAAGTAAAGGAAGTGGCCATACAATTAAATGCCCTGGATTTTGATGGTAAAATCCTGTAAGCATTGTGCTGTTCTGTGTTTCATTACACTATAGTGAGATACAGTACGTACGGTAAGCGTTGTGTTTGTTTGTCTACAAGAACCAGCCCCAAGTTGCTAAAGCATCAGGAAATGACTGCAGTCTGGCGCACAGACGCGTCTCAGACGTGTCACCTGCACTGCCCCTGTTTACACATCTCATCATCGTCTACAGGATACACTCGATTTACATCCACTTTCCCATGACCACGGTGGGATAATTTCTGCTGAAACCTGACCTGAAATCCGTTCCATATTTCTAGAGTCTTTATTCCTGATCTAATCTAATGTCTAATGATTATTACTGGATATGTTTTATGTCTCTCTTACAGACATGGAATTGGCCAGTTAAGAGGAACAGAAACGTGTGAGGCAGCATCCATGGATAATATGAGGCTCGATGGAGAATTTTAAGAGGTTTGTGCAGAAAACATGAGAAGTGCTCCTTCATTCAGTGAAAAAAAAAATCATTAAAAATTTTTTATTTGGGTATAAATATTTTTGTATGTGTGCGTCTTAATAAATGTCAATCAGCTGTAGTTCCCAAAATGTCCATATAAGCGCACAAAGCTAAAAATGAAAAACTGACATTGAAACTGAATCATCTACTAAAGACCTTAGATTGTGCAGAATATCAGAACACGGTTCTGAATGTAAAAACTGTGGCAATACAGATGTGGCAATAACTCCCAGCCAAGTTCCTGTAAGGTGCAAGTGGTGTTGGTGAATGATCATATGTACAGGTCCCACAGACAGATGCGTCTCTTGATTGTCCTGAAGTTGGTTACAAGTTATCCATCAATTTTCAAGCATAAGGCGTTCCACTCGCTAAATGTTCACGGGAACTGCAATGAGCTCTGAGCCACCCCGGCCGGGATCGGCATTCACAGACGTACAGCCTTCTTTAAAACATTTGCAACTTTTAAATGTATTCTGTACCGTGCTTGATGTCAAACGGTTTTATGTCTCCGTACATGAGAAATTTCATCACAAGTCCTGGTTTCACATGAATTCCATTGGATACATATGGATGCATTATGGATACATTTCCATAAATTCCATATGAACGATTTAAATAGGGTCACCTTTGCACCTCCAGGGTCCGGGCTCGATTAACCACCCAGGCTCGATTCCCGTCTCTGTGTGCATGGAGTTTAAATGTTCTCCCTGTGCTCGGTGGGTTTCTCCCGGGTATTCCGGTTTCCTCCCACAGTCCTAAGACCTGCAGCTTAGGCTAATTGGCGTTTCCAAATTACCCATAGTGTGTGAAATTGAAAGAGTCCTATTTTGGTTGTGGTTAATTTCACTATGTAAAATTTTACATTTCATCTTTCTGCCGGATTGAGAAAAAATGAATCTAACGTTAAACGACTGAGGGACTTAACTTAGTATATTTCATTTTATAGACTCAAGATGGCTCCCTATTCTCTATAAAAGTGCACTAATCTGACTCCACGGATGTTCTACAGAAAATCTGAGTGGCCTGATTCCCACTCATCTTCTCTCTCTCTTCTTTAAGTTTGTTGTGAGTTCACAAGGTGATTTGGAAACACAGTGCGCTTCTATGCATCAGCTTCAGTTGCTCGGTTTGTGTCACCAGAGGGTGCTGTGGGGCTAAAAGCCTGAGAGAGAGAATTGGATAGAATGCACAGCGTCCTCAGGCCATAAAAAGTCTGGTTTAGTATAACATATACACATCACCAGCACTAATGACAGAGAGGGAGCGCTGTAAAATAAGAGATTACTTCCTGCTAGTAATACTGTGTGTTATAAGTCTGGAGCACAGGGGAAATCAGGTAAAGGCGAGGGTTGTTAAAATAAAAACAAATTCTGCAAAATCTCTACAGAATGGGATTAATTTATAAAAAGGCAAACTATGTACTATCAATCTTCCCGTTCAAAACCATAGAAAGTTACCTTCTAAAACAAGCAGAGGACGATTGTGTCTTTTTTAGATCATAAGCGTCCCCAGATTCGACATATTGTGCTCGCAATTCAAAAGGGATTCATTTCACTATAAGATGTCTATAAAAGGTTTAACACATGTTTACATGCACACGGATTACGGCTTGACATTCACTCCAATGTCAAGACCATGATGCTCCATCCGCTTTGTACAAAAACACTGAGTATACAGTTACATCCTGCAATTCAATCACATCCTCTATAATAAGTGTTACATTAAATGAAATAAAAAATGCTAGACAAAGCCACATATACTGTATACTGATCCCTACTGTGACTATAAACTGTTAGTGATGTAGTGTATGTAGACAAACCGGTGGCCCTGATGATCCTCGCTTCCCTGGACCTCCTGCCTTCCCCTGCATACACACACATAAAGATCACAACTGCACTGTAGTACAAAACACAACATCGTATTTGGTCCATCAGTATCATGCAGCTCTAAGTTGCGAGACTTACAACAAACCCGGTAGTTCCTTTCTGGCCTGGTCCGCCCTTTTCTCCCTGTAAAAGGCAAAGTAAATAGCTGTGAATTGAGGTATGACACAAAAAAGAAGTATGTAGGTATGTTTGGGTGTGTTTGAAGTGCTAAGTAGTATTAATACCTTTATGCCTTCTGGTCCTGGCTCTCCAGGCGGTCCATCAGCTCCTCTTGGCCCCTTAATATGAACACAACAATGTAAGCTCTGACAAGCCAGCACTTAGACTGGATCTGACTCAAAAGTGTAGATCTATCTTGTTTATACTGCAGCAATTTTACAACATTAACACACTAGTCAATTTAAAAGCTGTGGAACATTTCCAAAGCAACTTGTTCCTTTTATCATGTAAACAATGACGGAATTATCCCAAGCTTGTGTGTCTACCATTTGAGAATGTTCAGCGTCTCAAAATGACCGTTTTAAGGTTATGTTTATTTGGCTTAGTATGTGTTATCATGCTTTTATCCATCTACAGTATATTTAATTCTGGTATGTTTGGCTTCACAGTTCAGTTCAGGTGGGCTGGTGTGAACATAACCAAACCAAATGAGCCACACAAATCAAGACATAGCCTTGTAATCGTACCAAAGCAACTCAGGTGGATTTACTGATACAGCATGCGGAAATCAGAAAACCAGTACAGAAAACTGAGCTCATACTCCAGTTTACACGAATATTACACGACTGACTCTGTTCACACCAGAATCAAACTGATCTCCATGCACTGAACTGACAAATCACAGAAACCAAGCATTAAATTTGTTAATAAAAAAGTAGAGGAAACCCTAGAACCCTATTGGCTTCTTCAGGTTCATCCCATTGGTGTGCATACTGTAGATCCTAACCATCAAGGTTTCACTATCACATAGGGCTCCAAGTAGGATCCCTTTAAGAAGCTTAACCCTAACACCAGAAACAAACCAAAATGCTTCATTAATCAGTCTGACTAGTGGTTATCTATATCCAGGTCTAGTCTTCCCAATAAATACCTAATAATAAAATGTGGCTGTATTATAGTAGCAAAAGTCTACGCACAGACACAAGAAGCCATTACGCTTACTTACTACTGAAAAAATTAACTGGAAAAGCAAAAAACTGGAAAAAAAAACATACAAATAAACAACAAAAAACTCACAACACTTGAACTTAAGCTGTCTAACTTAAGTCTAGCCTAGGACATGGAAATAAACAGGAAAGGAAGTTGTGCCATAAAGTCATGCTTAAACGATCCAAATATCTGTGTCTATGAGCTAAATGCTACCGTATGTATGTTGTATGTATATAAGAGTATAGGGGCAAATACACACACTCACTCATGCACACATAAATGAAACGCTTCCTGTACAGTCAGACATAAGATTGCTAATGATGTTATAAACATAAATGGGGAAGCCCGACAGACACACATACACTCAGCCAGTAGTAGCGTGGGTTCCTCGGCTGGTCCCCACATGTTGTGGCATATTTAACTCACTTGTGTATTCTGTATAGACAAAAATCTTTACTTTACACCAGTAAAACAGATCTGAAGTCCAGTTCCACCTAGGATAGATGTTTCAGACGACTAGTGGATGTTATTCGGCTCTTGACCATGAGGGGTCACTGTCTACTACATGCAAAAATATGATCCTGATCCTGACCTCATTGTTACGGTGGCCCTGAAGTGCAAAACAAATTAACAAAACTGAAAACAAAATAACAAAACCCAAAACAAAATAACAAAT
>JAOVVA010000019.1:16040620-16052182 GCA_028565275.1 Leiocassis micropogon
GGGCAATAAAATGAAGTCAGCTGACCACCTGAATGTACTGAATCACCAGGTTATCACATCTATGGAGGGTTTCTTCCCTGAGGCACGGACATATTCCAGGACTCAGAGTGTGAGAGAGCGTATATGGGAGCATGAGGAATCATTTACACACATGAACCAGATACCAAGTTGGGGACTGTAATCACAGCTAATAGCGGTCGGGTAAAAAAAACAACAACTTTGTTTATTTCCAGGCTGTGTATGAATATGTGGCTTCTGATGAATTTTCTAACATCAGTGGATATATTGTATAAGGATCCTAAATACATCCTATTTTCAACCGTGATTTCTGACTAAAACCTGACTAAGAAGTGTAATTCCACAGTTTCTGGGCTGGTAGGAAATCTAGATACGCAAAATATACATGCACAAGCACTAAAAAAAGTAAGTTTTCCATATTAAATCCCATTTAAAGGCACAGCAGAAATAACAACAACTACAACAACCCTGTTTTCACCTCTGTGCTGGAAGACGTAGTAATCCTGCCCTGATTAGGCTGTGTGAAGGAGGATATTGCCTGCTCTGCAACTGACAACTGGCCTGTGTTTGGTTTACACTATTAGATACAGCTTCTGTTGTTGACTGAAGTTCCTTCAGGCACAAGCTTTATCTAAATTCCATAAGATTCACAAGCAACAAGACTTCCTAATGCTTCATCTCTCTATTCATCAATCACTAAAAAGAAGAAAGAGGAGTCACTGTACTTTTTCCCCAGGTGGGCCAGCCACTCCTGGAATTCCTGGAAGTCCTTCTTCTCCCTGAAAACACCCAGATGAAGAACAAAAAAAACAAAGAAAAGTTAAAAAATATTACTGAGAAAGACCAGTCTTTGTCTGAACCTGTGAAATTAAATATGGATTGCGTTTGTCAATGGGTTCTTTACAGTATTAACAGAAAGAATAAACCAAAATCAGCCAGAGCGCTTGTGACCAAACTTTATATGGGATTGTGAGTAATTTGTTGAGGAATTCTATGATGTATGGTAGGGCAGAATCCAACTGATAGCACATTTGTTTGAACACAAATTGAAAATGAAAAGCAGTTCTGTACCTAGGGTCATTAGTATGATTTAGGGTGGTCTCATTAAGATATGACTTGAGGCTTAAAGGCAAAAGACAGACTTAATTCTTTTATCCATAGGTATTTTGTATAGTAACAATTATTGCACAGTATCTCACAGCATCTTCCAAGCTTTTCCTTTTTAGTCTAGTTTAGTTTAAACATCTGGCTCATCAAACCAAATCCAGAGAACAGGTCTACAGAAAAGTCAACTCAAGCTCTAGGTTATGTTTCAGTAATTTACAGACCATGCAGATGGTTCCAGATCTTACCAATCTGCAAGCTGGAATTGGATTAATGCTGCACTTGATAAACCTACAAAACAGATTTCCTTCAGCTTATCCAAATTTAAGGCAAGACCTGGTTTCTTTCTACCGTTTCATCCGCTCTGGATTAAAGACTCTGGATTAAGCTTGAAACCTGCGTCTGATTTCTGAACCACAAACTGAACCACACGTCCTGTCTACCATCTGCAAGTCTTAGTTTAGGAGAAAGACAGGTTATATGGAAATTTTTCATGGTTGCTTGTAGCATGTTTGCTTTCTGATTACTACACACTTTGCAGGCACTTTTTCTTGGGTTTGCATCCACTGACCAGGACATTCCTGGAGAACCTTCTGCTGCTGTAATCATCTTTTACTCTGATGCACTGACATGCTATAATAATTACAATCATAGTTCAATAAATGGTTTCACCCAGAAGAGCATGGGCTCAGTTTGAGTCTGGTTCCTCACAAAGGTTCCCTCCACATAAGTCAGTTTCCTGACAGATGTCCACCTCTGGCTTGTTCGTAAGGGATCTAAATCTGGATCATCTGGATTTCTCGAAAGCAGCTAAACAAAAAGAAATGAATTGAAAGCAATGGACCTGCACCAAAGTGTTCCTCATAACATGTTGGAAAAACATAAAAGCAATTCATGAACTGTTCCTTCGATGCAACACAGTGGATTTTTTAACGTGGTGTGACTTTCATTGAAAAAAAAAAAGAAAACTACACAGCAATTCTCACCCTTTGTACACAGTGCTTATGATGGATTTCTATTTGACATACGATTCATAATTCCATGACGATGACGCTACATGTCCAGACGACGCTAAACAACCCTGAATCAGTCAGAGGTACGCTAAAGAAAAGAGATGTGCTAACACTGCATAATTACATACTTTCTAATACACAGTATATAGAGGAGCTTGTTGCCTCTGGACCTAATGCCCTACAGGTCTCTCAAAGATCTAAAGCTCAGCAGTGTATTACTGTATATAACCGCATGTCAAACTCCAGCTCCTATATTTGCCTTGAGAGAATAAATGCTCATGCACAGCTTGGAAAATACAGGAGCTAATTTTCCTCAGGCAATAATCTCTTAAAAAACATTTTTTTGTGGTTGAAACATGGGCTACATTCACGTTACCAGGCTGAAGTGTTTCAAATCCTATTTGGTTTTTACCCCAATGTGACACAGATCAGATTTTTTTAGGCCTGTCCGGGTCTATGTAACTTTCATATGTGGTCCTAGATCAGGTACATATCTGATGTGTGATCATGTGACTAGAATGAGAACGGGCAGATTGAAATTCATCAGATTTTTCACCTCATCTACGTCATCAGCCAACACTGGCAACCCAGGGATTTCACAGCAGTGCTAGCAACAGCTGCCAAAAAAGCTAAAGCAAGTCGTCTGGCTTTCTTCTTTTTTTTGAACCTCAACAAATACAGTTGACTAGACTGCTCCCCGTCCACCAGAGCAAAATCCCAAACACAAATATGATGTGTTTTAACCCAGACAGTGAGAGTAAAGACGTATCGCTGTGTGCTATCGTTGGGCGTTTCATGGGACAGATGTGTCCCAAATAGGGTCAGATAAACACCACTTGTAATTATGATTTTGAAACTTCATGACATGCAAATCTGATCTGACCAAAAAAATCAGAATTGAACAATGTGGCTTGTAATGTGAACATAGACAAGGTGACCAAATTAGACCTCGTAGGAAACAGAGTACACTGTGAAAAGTGTGTTAGAAAATAGATAAAACAGACAAAGAAGAAACTACAGTATTTGATAAAAGAAGATTTAAACTCAAAGGAAGATGATGGCGATCTAGACCAGAAGGTGGCAGTAAAAATCAGAAAAAATCTGATTTTTTTTGACATATTTTTTATTTGAATTTTTTTTTTATGGTTTAAAGATGTCAATTAGATTTGCCCCCTATTCTGACCTCATATAAGAGCACTGACAACATTAACATACCTTGGAAATGCTCTGAGACGTGTGTTAACTTAAAAATAGTCAAATATATGGCCTTTAAGTTTTGGATCTTGGATAAGCATAAACAATCAAATACAATCCTACATTTGAATCAAAATTCATAGCAGTATAAAAAATGTACAGTTCCAGCCATCACTCCGAGTCTCGGAGATCAAAGTAGATAATTTGCATAGTTAAAACAATTTTCATTTCTACACATTTGGTCAATTTGTAGTCTACAGCTTGTCCTCATTAGCAAACAATTCAGCCTGTATACAAATAAACAATGCAAACAAGATGCTAGCCTGAGGGGTTTCTGTAACCCGTCCTACAGTTGTGATTCATTTGCACCATGTGCTTTTAATAATGAATAGAAGTCTTTGTGTCTAAAAAAAACTAGAAAGGCAT
Source organism: Leiocassis micropogon (assembly GCA_028565275.1). Classification (NCBI taxonomy): domain Eukaryota; kingdom Metazoa; phylum Chordata; class Actinopteri; order Siluriformes; family Bagridae; genus Leiocassis; species Leiocassis micropogon. The sequence goes on from JAOVVA010000019.1 coordinate 16,044,376, forward strand.
GGACGTGCAGGTAGCATGGGCTCAAATCTATGGATGAAACACTGACTGTAGAAGTATAGCTGAAGTGTAGGCATGGAGCGTAATCCTGCTTCATCCAACAAGTGAATAAATTGAGAGGCAGGGATGAAGTCAATATAGAGAACCCCAATGATATCAGAAGCCTGGGAGGTTGCAGAGGTGTGTCCTGAGTGTAAACCTCTATACTGATCCAGACTGCGGTTACATGCTAATCCATTCCTACACCATGTGAATGTTAACATTTGCGTCAAAAACTCCTTACATAAAAGGGGTAGTGGTGGCTCAGAAGTTTGACGCTTTGGGCTGGGAAGTAAGGGAAGTAATGTAGAAAGTTTGCATTCACCTGATTAATTCGAACCCTGGGTTGTCATGCTACTATTTTTTGTGTAAACTTTTTGAGTGACAGATGAACTTTATTTAAGGAAGGTACATCTTTCGAATTCAATGAACTGGAATCTCCTGATGTTTATTACTAACTAAGTAATCAGAGTCTGTTAATGTCCTCTTTATAATAACCGTATCGAATAGCCACATTCTATGGCTTATACTGAAGTCATGGATGAGACTTAAGCTGCTTCCTTAGTCATTTGAGGAGGTTCAAATTAGTCCGAATTAATCTAACATGGTTAAAAAAACTTAGGCTCCAGTGTGATCTAACTGGTGTCGGGACATTGTAAGTGTGTATACTGATGACCTCATAACCAACAATACCTGCATTTTCAACAGATTAAAAAAATGGCCAAAATTGGCTCTTTTGCCTGTCAATCAAACGGACTTTAACCCATCATGAGCTCATGTACTGCATGTAAAATCTGACAGCACCAGGAGTGGAATGTATTGGAGGAAGTACACACTACTGTAGCCATTACACTTTCTGCTTGTTATCTGGGACTTGATGTATAGTACTAGCTACTAGGTGGGAACTGGAAAGTGAGCTGGAGAAAATACGGCAAAAAACATTTTACAATTTATCTTATAACATAACTTATCAGAGATCTGTTCTATTCTGATTGCGCGAGGCACGTGCTCACTCACTCTCACTCCTGTACAGGGTCAGCCTATCCCAGAGCAATTGGCGTACCAGGATAAGCAATCCTGGGTGGGGTGCCAGTCCATCACTGGGCACACACTCACACACTCAATATGGGGGATTTGTAAACACCAATCAGCCTATTCTGCATGTCTTTTGGACTATGGACCTGGTGGAAACCCACCAATCACAAGGGAGAACATGCAAACTCCACAAACAGACCCGAATGACTCAAACTCTGACCCTGGAGGTACAAGACCACTGTGCTATTCACTACACCACTCTGATTTTACATTTTCACATTTTACACACTGACTTGAACACCATAACTCACGGGGCTTGTCTTTAGAGACCACAGGTTTGAGTGCGTGCTTTAATCGCTCTGTGTGTGCTGGAGGTTGCACCATTGGTGCTGATTTTTAGGCGTTGTTTCACTCGAACACGAACAACAGCAGAGTTCTCAAGAACGAACACGCAAGGCTGATATCTGATACGCACGGCCTCTCAGTTTTCCCACACACGTCTCTTTGCTTTTAAGCTTTTCAATGCTTCTTGCAAAAAAAAAGAAACGAGCAGACCGAACTTCAAAACTGTTCGCTGAAGATCAGTGGCTTAATCACTGTTTCAAAAATGTACAAAAAGCACAAGAAGCTCTGTTCTTTATTCATTACCAAACTACAGAGAAATACGGACTTTGAATTTTTTTCCCATCGGCATGATTATGAAATACTGACCGGATAATAAATACAGCAAGGCCAAGTTCACACAAACACTAGTTATGTGAAAACTGCAGTGTTTTCAGTTTCCCAAAACCTGGTAAAATTATAAAATGTCAACATGCTGTGTATATAGACTGACCTTTAATCTTTACATAATTTCTGCCACTTTTGCTTATTTGCTTCCATTTTTGCAAGGATAAATTCCTCCTCAGTCACATTACACCCAAAAGATTTACGGATTTATAGAAGATATAATGCCAAAAACTATTTAAAAACCTATTTATTGTCCATAGAAAGAATTAATAGAGTAGAGTTTGTAAAGAAATCAAACATGGTTAAAAAAAGTTTAAAAATTATCAAATAAAACACAATAAATTCTATTGTCTTTTAAAAATAAAAAAATTAAACTTTCATATAGTGTATTTCGTTACGACGGGGATTCATGTCAAACTGGGACTAGTGATGGCTTCAGAGTGATTGACATTTACAGAAGACTTTAAGCACAGTACGGTGATGAGACTCTTAGGTACCGCAGTAAGGGTCAGAGTTTGAGTCCTTCGGGTCTGTGTGTGGAGTTTGAACGGTGCAAACGTTTTAAAGAAGGCCGTACGTCCGTGAGTGGCGATCCCAGCCGAGGTGGCTCGGAGCCCACTGCAGTCATTCCTGTAAACATTCAGCGAGTGGAACGCCTGATCCTTGCAAATCAACACACAATCTGTACACACACTCATTCACCAACACCACTTGCACATTACAGGAACTCGGCTGGGAGTTATTATAACTGTATAACTGTATAACAGTTACAACGTACAGTCCGGACCTCGCTCCAAGCCATTTCCACATGTTTGGGCCGTTAAAGGGAGTTCCTGAGAGGCCAGTGTTTCAGATGTGAATCAGACAGGCAGTCCGATCACGGCTCAGGCGTACTGAGAAAACTTTCTACCTTGATGGTGTCCAAGCACTAGTGAGACACTGGGATAAGTGCATTAGTGTAGCAGGGGATTATATAAAGAAAGCAAGTGAGTTTTTACTCTCAGAACTGTGCTCACTTCCTTTTGTATTTTTTAAGAATCATGTTGATCTATTGTACTGCATGTACATTACATCATATGTCATGGAAACTGAGTTGCCAGGATTCTGGTTTTTGGTGCATGACGGATAAAAAGAAACACAATAAAAAACCTGCGCTGAACATTTTAAGCAATAACTATACTTACTATAGGGCCGCTCTTGCCCACGTTCCCCTGGTCGCCTACTTCACCCTGTGAACATGAAATATTATGAGTGAGATAAACAGCACATAAACACTGTCTGTCTCTGAACCGCTCCGAAAGCCGAGCACATGTTCCTGTTTCCTGCGTGGTTCTCTCTTTCGTGCTGAATGCTGTTATTATCCTGTAATGACAGCCCTGACAGCATTCCTGAGTCGCCATAATGACCTGCAACTCGTTTATTATCAAATCAACCAACCACCCGTGTGAAACATTCGAGCGTAATAATAATAATACAACATGAAAGCGCACTGCAGCCGGAACCGAGCATGGAAACCTTTAGTAGCTTTATAGAAGAAAATAAATGATTTAGGTTGTTGTGTAAAAAATATAATAATAATAATAATAATCATAATGATAATAATAATAATAATTATTATTATTATTATAATAATAATAATAATAATAAAAGGAAAAAAATTATTTGTCGGCTAAGTAAATCCTATGCTTTACCTTCAGGCCTTCAGGTCCTGGCTCACCGATATAACCTTTCCTTCCAGGCCTGCCCTGAAAAACACACAAACACACACATGATCAGGATTACAGCATGGAATCCCAGCATATAAACACATAAACAACTCATTGCACACACACACACACACACACACACACACACAAATGCGGACTTACATTGGGGCCAGGACCACCAGGTGGACCCAAAGGGCCTTCATCTCCCTGAAAATAAGCACACAAGGCAATGTTTCAGTAAACAATCGAATAATGAGGCGGCGAAAAACTCTTTATCTGGGACATGAGGACATTTTTGGAGACGGGGGATTTAAAAGAGAGAGAGAGAGAGAGAGAGAGAGAGAGAGAGAGAACTGACTCAGTAAAACTCATTTTCTTTATCAAGGTGTAGACACTGGAAATACAGCCACCCAACATGCCAGAACGGCCACTCGGCTCTACGAGAGACGATGTTTCCCCTAACACCTACCAACAAGTCTGAATATGTAATCCCACAATGCATTGTTGGTGCGTTATCTGACTGAAATCTTGTTAAACTTATACAAGCTTGACTTCATGCGATGTTTTCACTGCTCAGCGAGTGGAGTACCCGTTGCCTGTGCCAGGAATCAACAGCACTGTGTGTGTGTGTGTGTGTGTGTGTGTGTGTGTGTGTGTAAGGAAAATAAAACAAGAGTTAATCACCTCTGTTCCCTTTGGCCCTAAAGGCCCTGGAGGTCCCCTTGCTCCCTGGACACCCTGCGCACACACACACACACACACACACACACACACACAACAAATATTATTATTAGAACACTGTAACACAAACTTTGCTATTAAACAACAATAAAAAACATTAAGCAGGATAAGTCCATGAGATAAGATAAAAGTAAAATATTCTCCTTCTGCTTATTAATCTAATCTGATCTTCTGGGAGAAAAGCCAGCGGAGTGTGTGTGTGTGTATGTGTGTGTGTTGGTCAGAAAGCACAACAACAGCCTTAAATTATCAACAATAATCGTGTTTTCAACATCTGACCTACAGTAGCTACACAAGCTCATAAATTTTTACAGATTATAGTCATTTTTATTCTGAGATAATAATAATAATAATAATACTAATAAAATAAAAATGTTCATTTTGTGGTAAGTTTCTGCCTCGTTCACCAAGAAACTTGAGCACACATTAGCCAACTTGCTAGCTAGCATGTTTGCTATTTATGGCCATAAAAACTAGCAGTGGTAGATAGGTTACAGTGATGGACATCAGGTCACATCCTCACCGTCCAAAAAGACGCTTTATGACTTGAAATGAAGAAATGCTTAGACATTCAGTTGAGAGATTTTTGAGATTTTTGGAGCTTAAATGCTAATATTATTAAAATTCTGCATCGTAGACGATCCAGATACAGTATACCCTGGGTGGGACTCTGGGTCCATCACAAGGCAGAGTTAACGAACATTATTAAATACTAATATTTGTACATTTCTTAAGCTGACAGAGTTAGAAGTCTGATTTAAGATCGGACTCCACACTTCACCGCTAACGTCTTCTGGTTTAGGGGCTTAAACTGACATGCTGCTTCTTTACCTTTGGACCCGGAGGACCGTTCGGACCAGGAACACCAATGTCTCCAGGAAATCCCTGAAAATCAAGCAAAAATTACATACATGAAAAACTGTCTAATCCTTAGTCTCCCTTCCAGTCACATGTAATTTTTGCTATGAGACGTCTGATCTCTGTCTAAACCATGTGAAGCATTCAAGATCATTCATCTCGTTAGCAGCGCAGGTGCAGAAAGTCTGATTTCCGTCTAAGGCAATTTAGTCACAAAGTCTGTAGCACCTTGACTATGTGAGTTTGTCTGTATAATTTTATCCACAAATTTGATCTATGTGAAAAATACCATGCACAGCAAGTCTGATCTCTGTCTAAAACATCTAATGTACAGTGAGTTAGCTGCAAGATTTATTATTATTAATTTTTTTTTCTGTAGCAATGGACCCCAAGAAATCTGATTGGAGCCTAAAGCAATTTAATCGAAAAGAGTCCAATCTCTGTCTGTAGCACCTTGACCATGTCAAGTCTGATCTCTGTCTACAGCATCGCACACACACAAGGATTGCACAAAGCATCTCATAAACAATGAGTTTGTCCATATCAACCCAAAATCTCATCTCAGTTTAAAACACTAAATCTGACCAGAGAATAATCTCTGTAAGTAGCTTTTGGCCACCAAATGTTGACCTTAGATATATGTCTGTTTTAAGGTGTCCTTTCTTAGTTTGTAGCACTTTATCAACAAGAAGTCTTATTTTTGTATTACCACAAAAAGAACAATTTCTGTCTCAATCAAACCAAATCCAATCTCAGTCTGCAGAATCTTAGCCATGAGGACCACTGTCCATAGCATCTCGTCCATAAAATGTCTGATCACTCTAAATCTCACTTTTTAGTGATATATACAGTATATCACTAAAAGTGATCTTCATTTGTAAAACTTCCACCTCACAAAGTCTAAACTCTATGTAGAGTATTTCATCCAGTGTAAGTCAAATCTCAACCTAAAGCTTTTCATTCACAGTAAGTCCCATCCCTGTCTGTAGCATCTAATCAACTCTGAGTTCACCTTGGTTATAGCACCTTGGCCAAAAAAAGAACTGATCTCAATCTACAACAACTTAACCACAATATGTCCGATCTCAGTCAACTGCATTATCATGCGCAGAATTTAGATCTCAGTCTAAAACATATATTCCATCCTAAGTCGGACCTGATCTATGGCTAAAGAAACTCGACCATAATAATTCCAAGCTCTGTCCAATCTACATTTGAAGCAACTGTAGACACAAAAGTTTAATCATCTCAAGAAGTCCGATTGGTCTGGAACAACTCAGCCTTTTTAAAAAAATTTTTTTTATGAATGGTGTTATCTCTTAAACATATCCAAATTAGAACAATCAGGAAGATGCATGTGGTTTTAGAAGGTTTTGGACCTAACTGTCAGATAATTGATTTTCCTCTCCAGTATCTGAAGGCAGAACAGCTGTTTTAAAATTTCTGCCCTCAAGTTAACATCTCAGTTACTTCGCATCCTGAATACAGTAAGAAAAAAAGAGAAAAAAAACGGAGTGCTGTGTTGACAGAAATCCACTAGATGGCAAACAGCTTTTGTGAGACTACTCCTACGCTCAGACGTCAACTGATCTTCATCCAGCATCTGCAGCCCAGATGGAATCCCGTTTAACCAGACAGAGCCTCGAGAAAATGTACCCAGTGACAATTATTGAGGAACATCCAGCCAGTCATGGAAAGTTTCATCTAGACAGAGATGCTGAGCAAAGCCTTGCTGTAACCAAGCACAGATTGCTCCTTATCTCCTTGTGTTTCCCAAGAAAAGACCCAATGGCATGAGGTACGCTTTGCTAATGGAACATCAAATACAGTAAAGATCATAAAGCTTCCTCAAGTACCCTTAAATCGTGCTATGTGATACCCTCATGCCGCCGAGCACTTATCCTAGCGCTGGGTTAATCCCAGACAGCTTTGTGAGTTTGTCCGCATCACCTTTAACGCAAGTACCTGAGTGCTCGTATATCATTGAAGTCGATAATTTTTACCTTAAACCACCTGCTTAGATTATGTTAGTTTGTCCACTAACATAATATTAGTAACCACAGTTGTGCTATAATCCTAAAGACATTTACTTACTTATTTATGAGAGAAGTGCTAACTAACTTTATGACGCAAGTTGGATACTAAACCAGCTTAACTGTTTGAAGTTGAACGGATAATTGAGGAAGGAAACAGAAGGTTATTCTCCTCAAACAGCACATTGTAGAAAGTTTCTCTAAACTGAAGGCCAAACCGTGCGCTTGGACTCATGCTATCAGACTTGTCATGTTTCTCCTGGGTCTTAATTAGATCATCAATTCGATTAAATTTTTGGATACTTTAATCTCAAAATCAATTTGTTTTAATAGCACCTAAGGTGTTTTGTCTGATTTGTCTGAGCAGTAATATTTACATGTAGGTATTCGTCAGACGCTCTTATCCAGAGCAACTTACAAAAGTGCTTTAAAGTTTCTGTCATTGCACAGATCTTTACACTGATTACTTATGTAACTGGTTACTATAAGTACCATCAGTCACTGGACTACTATTCTATGAGAACTTGTGACTGCAGACACTCGATTTTTCAGGACTGGAGTTTCCTACAGTCTACTTGAGCCTCCAATAACAAACTGGACTTCATATGAACTTCTCCACATCTCCTGTTATACTGAACTTCCAGCCTCCTAACACACAGTATGAGTGCA
>JAOVVA010000019.1:16078982-16093117 GCA_028565275.1 Leiocassis micropogon
CTTTTGATTGTGTAAAGCTGCTTTGGGACAATGACAATTGTTAAAAGCGCTATACAAATAAAATTGAATTGAATTGAGTTTAATAAGACTCAGCTCACACACTGACAATGTGAGGAAGAGAACATGACATGAAAAAAGTTTATACCAGCATCTATAATATGTCAAAAAAATGTAATAAATGAAGAAAAATGCAGGAAACTAATGGATGAAAAGTTACCAGACGGATTATTTTCCTAAATCAGCGTTTTTTATTCCTCTTATATCACAGCCACACTAATATGTAGTGCCAACACTAATGATAATTGTTTATTAAAAATGTCACAGTTTTTATCCTCTTCGATTTACATATAATGTTGTAGAACGTCTGTGAAACCAGTCAATTCCTGTTCTCGCTTATGTTACAGCAACAACAAACATTTGCTCAGCCTCGATTTATTCTTTATTTATAAAGTCCATAAACTTTCAAAAAATAATAAATCGAATATGTCTGGAAAAAAAACAACGTTACAGCTTTAACTCTTTAACTGTTACAAAGCACTGACACTGGAGACTCCTTCCATACACTTTCCATCTAGTTTGTCACAAATTTAACATAATGATGTAAAGCAACAACAAGAGGATGCAATGAATTCCTGGAAATCAAATGGTCATATAGTGAAGGTTGTTCATGTCTCAGGTTCTTTATTGTTTTTATTTTACTTGCTTGCATATGCTTTTCATTTGACTCGGACTATAAAAATTCATACATTATGTAACATTTCCAGTCCTGATACAATAAAGTCTAGCAAGATTCTTTATTTTACTGCTGTCATTTTTAAGAAAGTTTTCCTACATACAGTATATTGTTGTTGTTGCTGGTCTTTCGGCTATTCCCGTTGCTGGGTCGCCACAGTGGACCAACTGACCCAAACAACAACTTTGCACAGGTTTTACACCTGATGCCCTTCCTGACGCAACCCTAACATTTTGCCCGGGCTTGGGACCTGCCTGGGGTTTGGGCACTGGATGGGTATCGAACACAGGCCTTCCGCATGGTAGGCGAGAATATATATGCATATATATATATATATATATATATATTATAAATGTTTTATAATACATAAAAACTTAAATTATTTACTGTTTAAAAGTATTTAAATAATAAACCCTCCTTTAAATTGTTTAAAATTTGACACTTAAATACAAAACGTTTCAATGAAATGTAGCTGCCTATTGTCAGTTTTTAATTTCTAAAAATAAAACGTAAGTAAGTGACATACTACACTTTTATCCTGACATCCACTATAGTTGCATAACTTTTTTTATTTTTTATTTGTGATTATCTGGATACATGATGCGAGTGTGACTTAAATTGCAATATGTGACTATAAAAATCTTTAGTATTAAATTTATTTACACTACAAATTATGACATTAAAAGGATATTTAAACTTAAAAAAATCTTAGTAATTACTGACCAACTCCAGACATAAATTCCTGTCTATACGTGTATTACCTTTAATGAATTTTGCGATTAGATAACGACAGTCAGTAGCACTATTTCAATGCAAGGAATTTTGAAAGTCTTTTATTCTGATGGACTTTATATCTTTTTATACACTATATACTGTATACTGTACTATACTATACTAAGATATACTATACTATACTATACTATACTATACTTGCAGCTCCTAAATGAATTGTTCTTGACGCTTTTTAATGAATTATTTGAACCAGTTCATTTGAATCACACTTGGTGTCGACCTCTGTGCAATTATTACTGTTACTGGATTAAAAATTCAACTATAACAAGTTTATTTTAGCCTCTTCAGAGCCCAACTCTACAGTTAGGTATGAGGTAATTTCACTCCACTAATTAGCAGCTAATTACTATGAACTTAATCAGCGTCTTCATTAAACAGACTAATTTTAGATTTAGTTACACCTTTTGTCTGAATAAGGAGCTTTGTTCAATTTTTTACACCGATCTACTTGGTGTAAGAGTATCAAAATAAAAATGTGTTGCATTGACACAAAAACAAACATAAATGAAACCCATAAATGATGGTGATCATGTGCGAGAAAAAACACAAAATTAAGTAAATAAGTAAAACTGTGAATGAACTTTGCTTGAGATCCCCAGATTAAAACACAAACACACAGTTTCAAGCCGCTATGATGTTAGAATAGTATGATCGTTGTGTAGTACTTGTGCTAAGCTAATTAGCTACACTAGCCCACGACAATAGAAAAAATCTACATTATATAATTATTGATTGTGACATTATTTTGATTGGTAGCATTGAAGAAGAAAAAAACACAAATTGAATTTTGCGTTTAAATTTTGTAGAATTTTTTTTGTAAATGAAACGTAGAGATTTTGATAGAAGTTTATTAGTAAAACAAAATACTGTGATTCTTAGATTATCTGTGAATCAAACAAATGTCTTGAAGTATTGTGATATGTTTTGCCAAACTGTCAATAGATTAGCTTTAAACATCATTTAAAAAAACACATTAATATATACTATATATACTATATATAAACAGTTTATATCCCACAAAGTGAAACTTAATCAGTCAATTCACATGAAATTGATCTATCAAAATAATTGACTCATTTAAATGATTTAGAGTTTCTATAACTCCATAACATGATCAAAATATTTTAGCCACGACCAATTGTTAATATTATACTGCTCTATCCCTGTGTGTGTGTGTGTGTGTGTGTGTGTGTGTGTGTGTGTGTGTGTGTGTGTGTGAGAGAGAGAGAGTGAGTGTGTGTGTGAGAGAGAGTGTGTGTGTGTGTGTGTGTGTGTGTGTGAGAGAGAGAGAGAGAGAGAGAGAGAGAGTGTGTGTGTGTGAGAGAGAGAGAGAGAGTGAGTGAGTGTGTGTGTCTGTGTGTCTGTGTGTGTAGGTGTAAACATCTGGAAAGAAATTTACTCCAACCAACACCAGAGCAGATATCTTTCAGAGCCAGCTGTGTTCATCAGTTTCACTATTTTAAACACACACACACCACACACACACACACACACACACACACAGATAAACACACACATATACACACAGCGAGTGTGTGATGTGGAAAGTCTGAGGCATCGATTGCGCTTACAGCTCGAGGGATAACTTACGAAATGAAGCAAAAAATATAATAAATTCAGAAGTAAAATTCAAGTGTGGGTTTAGGGAACATGAATATGAAAAGCCACATAAGACAACTAACAGTCTTGAAAAAAAAAATTTTATGAATATTCATAAAATTCTTTCTAAAACATCACATGAGACACGTAAACTCTCCTGCTGCAAGTCATCCGGTTTATTGCTAATGCTAATGCTAGTATGACAGGAAGCTTGTCCTCATGGACCTACTGTAACATGGAATTGTAACGAGAACACAGTCACAGTCGAGTGTTAAACACTTACACGTTCGTTTCTTTACTAACTAAAGCCGTAGCAGAATATTCAAGGAAGATGAGTTTTCTATGTTCTTTAAAAGCATCCTTTGTGAAACATCAGTGTGCTAATGTGATGAAACGTATCTTCACGTAATTCTAGTAATCTAGTTATGTTTTAATAAGTAGCATAGATTTTTGCATTAGCACTGGTAACTCTACCACATGCTGTGTTAACGCTAACACAGTTAAAGGTATGCCACAGCAAGCAACATGGACGTAGCTAACGGGAGTGGTATGACGCCTAGCATGAAGCAAATGGAAATGCCGTTAGGATAGGACAACTCCTGTTTTTTAATTAATTTGAATAATGTCCAAACAGACAACATTTTAACATTGTTTTAACAACATTCATTATTTGGAGGCATAGCATTTGATTTCATTAGATTATTAAGCTTTTTCCTAGCTTGCTAGACAATAAACAATGTTGCTTATATATGGGGCAAGGGTCCTCATGTCATTTATGATTAAGTGTTTTGTCGTACCACCCCAGGAAAGTTACTGGGAAAATTCTGGCCACCCCACTGTAAAAGGTTTTACTTCTCTGGCTAATAACCTAATAAATCTCCACAACCAGCGTGGGACATCAGTAGATCCAAACGATCTGTTTAGAAATCGAAGCGCATTCCCCTGCACAAAGCAGCTGTCCTTCCCTGTTGGCTGTGATTCAGTTTCTCTAGAGGTGAAAAGGAAAGACGCTTGGACAAGACTGTCCTGCTTCTTAAATCAGCGTCTATAGCTGCCAAACATTTCTATTCATTTCTTCCCCTCATTCAATCAAGGAAGCTCTTAGAAATACAGCCAAGCGCTCAAAGCTCTCCAAGAACGTCCAAAAAGAAAATAAATTAGTTTGGATATTTATGTTTCGCCGTTTGGCTCATTTTTCATGCGGAACTTTGCTCCTGCTTGCCTTGGGAACGTTAAAATAACGCTACTCGCATACACAAACACACACAAGCAGAAGAACTGACGACTGAGACACTCACCGGAGGACCTGGATCCCCTTTCAGACCATCAAAACCATCGTAGTCCAAAAAGTAGTCTCCATCTTCAAATCCATAGTCGTATCCGTATACCCCTGAGTCGTACGTCCGTTCCTCACCATATTCCTCAAGACGTTCCAGCTGGTTGTTGTACCCTTGCTGCCTGTATAAGGTTGCACCGTTTAGCTGCATCTGAGGCTCTGAAAGATCTGGATGTTGGGAGCTGTCGTCGTCATTTGGCTGGTTCTTCACGTGGTCAGAGATCAGGATCGGAGCTGCCCGAGTGGCACGGGGTCTTCTGGGCAGCCGTTGATCCTCAGTGTTGTTCTCCTCATTGGGTCTACCTTCACTTAGATGGGTGCTTGTAGTAGTTCTTGAAGTAAGATCTGGAGAGTGTGTTGGCCTGAAGGGGCTCGGGGACGGACCAACATTCCGAGTGGTACCTGATCTCAGTGTATTCCAAAAGGATGTAGTGTTAATTTTTCCTACAGAGTTCCTGAGTGTGGAGTTTGCTAGGTTTTGTGTGTGTGTTTCAGAGGGGGTGGGTGAAGTTGTAGAAAATGTTAGGGAAGGTGATGTGGAAGGGATCGAAGATCGGAAAGTGTCTGCCAGTCTGCAGTTTTTTTTTACATAGTCACAGTAATGTGCTGCGACCTGCGCTGACGGATATATCTCCAGCTGGCACAGAGAGCCTTCAAACTGCGCTGCCCTGGAGCTCATTCTTCCAATGGCCACCCGGCCATTTGAGGCCACCATTCGTGGCCTGGTCAGTGTCTCCTCACTGTAGTGTACCTCCCCACATTGGCCAAAGAATGCCACCAAGCGTGGACGCACTGCCACCGCAAACGAATGCCACCGTCCATCCTGCGCTTCATACCTGAAGTAGACGGACGCCTTGTCACCAGTGTACACCACTACCCGATTGGGCAGAAGCTGCAGACCAAACTGGAGCCGGTCCATTCCGTCCCGCACGCTGAACACGAAGGCATTGGTGGCACGTTTTGAGTTGAGGCTCACTATCAGGGAAAACTCCTTCTCCACGTCTGCGGGAAGGACGCTCGCTACAGGGGCTTCAATCATGTCATCACGGTCCAGAGTCACTCCAACCCCAGGGGGAAGGATAGCGAGAGAGGGGAGAGAAGAAATAAAGGGGGATGAGGTCATCATCCAAGAGGAGTGGGTGGCATCTTTGTGGCTGGACAAACCCAGCTTTAGAAGAAGATTTACACCTGAGAGAGAAAAAGACACAAATAAAAGACAAGGAATAAGTGATCACATATTTGATCTTTGCACATTGTACTTGTCCACAGCATAAATAACGCCTAGACTTTTTCATCCATGGCTTTCTTCAATCTGCTGTGCTGTTATCAGTTTTCCCATAAGGCCTGAGGCATCAGGACCAGCTGTGGTCCAGATGAAGGGATGACAAAGAGGAGCAGAAGGCAAAGTCCTCAGAGTTGGGCTGAAAAATTACTACAAGACCTGCTTTCTCAAAGCTTTAAACTTCTTCCATACCAAACTCAATCAGTTCTCACAAACATCTATTTCAGCAAGCTCGTATAACAGGATCTTTACTTAGATTACTTCATCCTCATGTTGACTCCAAACATTTTCCCATATGCAGACAAGCCTGGGAATGTTATGGTAATTTTGTGTTTGTATGATCAGCTGAGCTGCAGGACAAAGCAACCACCGGTTCAAAGGATATAAGAAGGGTTTGCAAGTCCAGAACTTTGTCTGTATATATGCTATGAAATATTAAAAGAACGTTTTGAGTTCTATGTACAACAGAAATACAAGAGCCGATTTATTTCTGCATCACTCTACAGCAGGTCTGAATTAGTGAAGCAGAAAAAAACGAAGAAGATTCAAGATTCCCTGTTTTCCCGAAGTAGCCTAATCAAAGATCTGTGAACATCTAAAACACAAATGACCCCACATGCTTGTATGAAAACTAGGTCATAATACAACAGAATTCCGGATGTCACATCGCATCTCCTCCCTCCTTATAATCCGTGAACTCAGGTCATGGATCCAGGATTTGTCTAGGATAAAATGTAAAAACAGAAAGATACAGAGGACACTGGGTGCTTTCTTTAAGAGTGACTCAGCATTTTGGCCCATGCTTCTTTTCAGTAAAACAGCATGCATTCTCTCCCAGTACAGGAAAGAACACAGGGATTGAGGGAAAAGAGTTATCTGAGAAAACCAATGTCTGGATTTGTAATGAAGATGCCTTGCCCTGCTGATGGACCTCCATAATCTGCTCTGACATGCTCAAGCTGTTCAAAAGCGCCTCTGTTCTGATCTGGTTCACTGCTCTCAAACCCAGGCTTATTAAACATTTCAAAGGACAAAAGTACAGATTTCAGATTAGGTCTTCCTCTCAGTGCTAGGATTAATTAACCCATCTCAGTTTATAAACAAGAGATCCAGACTAGTAATCCCAAAAGCAGGAGTCTGTGCTGGGTTATCGGTTGTCCAGATCATGGTGTTGTCTAGTACAACAAGATGAACCATAGCTAGATACCAGTGACTCTCCTGATGTTAACCTGATTAAGCTTCTCGGTTGAGTTGTAAAAATTCTTTTACTTGATTTACTCATACAGTATTAAAACCCCAGACACACTACTACTAGACACTACTCTGAGATCTTGGAGATTCTATACATGCAGGGTCACTGTTTTGCCCATCGCAGAAAGATCACTTGTAAATGGAGGACTTCCACTTTTGTTTGAGTACAGCAGTACCTCCGCATACACATTTAATCCAATCCAGAGATGAGTTCTAAAGATTCTAAAGTTCCAAAGAGTTCTAAAGGCATTTCGTATTGTGAAATACATTTTCACATAGGAAATAATGTAAATGCAGATAACGTGTTGCAGCCCCCCCAAAAATATTACCAATTTCCATACCAAACACTATAATCATATTTTTGCATAAAAAAGCAATAAAAATATTTATAAAAGACATGTAAATGAAGTCAAATATAAAATAGACATTAAACCTCACTTAATCTTAATTTATGATTCCTCTTGGCACCGGCTGTAAAAACTGAAAAAGGCTCCCTTTACTTTTTGCTACCGTCCTCGCTACCATTCTTGGGACCCATAGTGCTATGTCTTACACAAAATGCAAAAAAAAAAGACGCAAAACTCGCTTCGCTTGGCTTTCCACTGACACAAACAAGTTTTGTTTGGCTACTGGAAGTACACGCAACCAGAAGTACGCACAGCCGGCTCGGTCACTCATATGCCGAAAATGCTTAGCATGCCGAGGCTGATTTCTGGCTAAATTTTAGTTCTTAAGGCAATTCGCAAGACAGGGTGTTTGAATGCAGAGGTACCGCTGTACAACTTGCCGTAGGAAGGTAAGGATTTGTATACTTTGCCCACCACTGGATGTATGCTTATGTGTGTGTGTGTGTGTGTGTGTGTGTGTGTGTCCTGTGATGGATTGCCACCCCATTCAAGATATACCCTGCATGTCATCTCTAACTATTATATTACGGTTATTCATTTTCCTGCACATTAACTTTCCATCATCTGCCACGTTATCATTCATTATGTTTTATTCTTTACATAAACATTAACAGCCAAGCTGGAAAAAAAAGTTATATAAACGCTGTTTTTCATCTGACATTTTTGTCTTTCCTCGCAGTGGTAACGAGTCCTCACAGTGGGTTCGAGGTAGTCTTTATAAACACTGTTCCTTCACACAGGCGCAAGGCTCTCCTCCACTCCACTTCCTGTTACCCCTCTATCTCAAATGGGACTCTCGTTAATGTGTCTGATGTAGAGCAGGAATTTCTCTCTGTTTACTGAGGAATCTGACGGCCCGTGCTTTTTTCACCGACTCACGCTGCTTCCTCAATCTCATGGAAGTGAAATAAAAACATACTGGTCATAATGGAGCTTAAATAAGTTTAACTTCTCAGAAGCAAGTCGTGCGTAGATGGAGCGTATTTTTAACCTCATGAGCAGTCAGATCGGAGTTTAGGAGGCAAGCGTGAAAAACAAACACGGTGGAAGAAGTGTTGGTGAAAAAAATGAGCCTTGGAGAGAGTAAGTGAGTGAACAAGCGGAGATTTACGACACGCTGAATGTGAAATATTTACAATATCCCGATGTAGCTGCAGCTAAAAATAACAGAGTGTGTATTTTTGGACTGTTCTTTCACTTCAACTCGGTCAAGTCACAGAAGAAGCTCAACTTCTCCTCTTCTTCTTTCAACTTCCCCCTCCTCATCAGCAGTTAGACCAATCTGTAGTCCATCTGCATTACTCATCATCATACAGCTAATCGAGAACGCCAGATTATCTAGTTAGGCTTCTTAGGAAACTAGTTAGGAGTGGTGAAACATCTCTCTCCATCTCTCTCGTTCATGTGGAAGCTGCTCTGCAATCAGGCTGCATTCTACCTCTCACAGAGCAAGAGCAGACATGCCGAGACAGTGCAGAGTGAAGGCAGAGGGACTTCAGAGGCTTTAATACGGGGACAACATGACATCCTGGACTTCCTCAGTGTCGGTTTTAATTATGAAGAAGTAAAAGCAGCAGTAATACTTCAAGACTCTCTGATCTCATCAGAAATGCGTTAAATTACAAAAAATCTGACAGATGTAGAAAGGGCAAGAGAGAAGGGGGCAGACAGAGAGAGAGAGAGAGAGAGAGAGAGAGAGAGAGAGAAATAGAAAGAGGACAGAAAGTCAGACAGAAAAATTGAGATAGCAATATAGAGATAGCAGACATAAAAAAAGCAGCGATACAGACAGACAAAGAGACTGCCAGACTGAGAGAAGGCAGAGATACACAGAGAGAGAAAGAGAAGCAGACAGACAAACAGAAGCAATAAAAAGAGTGAGAGCCAGAGAAAGAGACCAACAGACAGAGAACCAGAGAGGTCGACAGAGGAGCAAAAAGGAGACAGACAGAAATACAGACACAGGGACAGACAGGCAGAGAGAGAGAGAGAGACATAAGCTGACATCGAGACATACAGGGTGACAGAAACAAATAGAAAGACAGGCAGAGAGAGACAGACAGAAGGTCAGAGAGACAGACAAGGAGACAAAGAGAGAGAATGCGATAGGGATACAGAGACAGAAAGACAGACAAGAAGAAAGAGACATAGACAAATAGAGAGACATACAAAAAGGGGAAAAAAGCAGAAACAGACAGGGAGACAGACAGAGTAAAAGACAGGGGGAAAAAACAGAGAGGCAGACAAAGAGAAAGGCAGATAGGGAGACAAAAAGAGAGAGAGAGTGAGAGACAGCAACCACAGACAGTGAGACAGAAAAAAAGAAAGATAAATAGACTAGTAAATAGACAGACAGATTTTTAGAAACAGATAGGGAGATAGACAGGGAAAGAGACAGACAGACAGAGAGACAGACGGGGAAATAGAGAGACAGACAGAGAGAGAGAGAGAGACAGATATTGAGACAGGCATAAATAGAAAGTGAGTCACAGACGGAGAGACACTCAGGGAAGCGAAAGACAGACAGAAATACAGAGACACAGACAGAAAGACAGTGAGACAGACAGCTCACCTTGAGTTTGTGGATGTTCCTCTGCAGAAAGCGTGGTGAAACATACTGACAGGAGCAGAAGGAGGGCTCTCCTAAAAAAAAAATAAGAAAGCAATAAATTTCAGTGTAATAATCTCTCATAGTTGAAGTTATGGTCTGTATACAGCAGACGCCAGACATCTGGGTTACAGTGAACCGGTCGCACTGAGGCGGTGAACATTAAGTGGTGAGATAATTCAGAACGTCATCAACGTGTTCGCTCCAACTCGGAAGGGGAAACCTACAGGACTGGGAAACTTTCTTCATTAGGTCTTAAGAGTTCTGATCATAAACAGCTGGATCTGCAGTCCACCTCTGGAGCACATCATCATCTCGAAGGTGATGAAGGCTCCTGGTTTAATCGTTCAGTTATTGTGATAAAGTGTCACAAATACAACAGCTTCTGCTTTTCTTTACTGAAAAATACTTCTCTCGCAGTTACTGTACATCAAGGCTTCAGCATTCACCTCATATTAATGTTCATCATTCATCCAGGATTTTATTCATCGATTAAAAAGCAGGCTAAGCATGCTAATCAGATGCTTTCTGGAGGATTTATTTATCCGTCACAGGGCCGCTAATCAGCACAGCACTGTAACTCGCCTGAAGCACCTTCAGATGAAATGCTTTGGCACTTAGAGTTAACATCTCGGGTCTCAGCCAGGGATTAAACCCAAGACCCAATTCCTAATATAAGCCACTGTCATGACTTATTATTCAGATATTCACCCTAAAGCAGATTATTCAGTAACTACTATGAATTATTCCCCCAGTGCACTGACGCTATGAGGAAACGTGAGGAATTTGCATCTTTAACTGACTTTGAGTTTAGGAGATTTATGACATGGAATGAAATCTTGAGCTAAAGATATTTATGGGAATGGAGCATGGATCAGTGCACTATCTTCACTCTAGGCTAAGCCTCATACGAAATGTTTTCTTCACAATCTTCTAAACACAGCAAGCAGCAATCACATTGATTGGACAACAGCCAATGAGAGAGCAGGAAAAAGAGCATCTAGAAAATTACTGGGAATAACCAGAACATCAACTAAGAATGAAGTGCAGTCTGCTGAAATTCCAGTTCCAGTCTGAACCTGATCCTTCATCGATTGGCTTTGAATCATATCAGCTATCAATTTTCCGATCATGCATTCTGCCCAGCCTAAAGACATGGACAGACTCGCTCTGTGCAAAAGATTTGTTTGGATTGGATGCATTCAGATACCCTGGACTCACTTAGCAAAAAAGCAAACTGCGTTTTATCACTAGCAGAACAGACCGTCAGAGCTAATCAGGTTCCAGCATGGTACTCTTGTTTGAAAAGTGGGTTTACAGCTGAGGGAGTCAAAGACACACAGCTTTGCCTCAAAACACACAGTACAAACACAGCATGGCTCCACATGCTACGCTCTAACACCATTTACTGGGAGTTAAAAACCTTCAATAATCCAATGAAAGAAGCCAGTAACCCTTATTTATCCTCAGTTATACATCCTTAACCCACTGACAACCCATTTTCAGGAAGCTGGGAAAGCTAAATTATTCTATTAACTCTAAGGAGCCACTGAAGAACCCTTTTTCAACTAAAAGTCATTAGTTATCATTCAAAGAATCGTTAAATAATCCTCAAAGAACATTTTTTTTTCGATGCAGAAACATTAGATATGAATCCCTAATAATAACAACTGAAGGTTTCTTACTGGAAGCCAATAAAGCTTAACTAGCCATGGACAACCCAGTTTGTGTAAGCTAGGAACCCTTAATTATCCAACAAACTGTCAAGGACCTGAAGAACCTTGTTAAACAAAGACTTCTTTGTTATCCAATAAATCCTTAGGGAACCGATAAGGACCACATTTTTTAACTTAAAAATAAATTGTTATACAGTAACCCTTTCAGAACCAGTTAATAACCGTTTTGGAAGCTTGGAATCCTTAGATACCCTTAAAGAACCTTTTTGGAGCAGAATGTCTGAAATTCTTGAATCCAAGTGAATCCTAAAACAAGCTGCTGAAGAACTTTCTGTAAGCTATGAACAATTATTTCTTCACTTGACCCTTTAAGAACTGTATTTGTAGAAGCTGTGAATTTTAAATTATCAAATGAACCCTTGAAGAACCCCTTTTGTAAACCAGACTCCCTTATTTAACCAATGAACTATGGAAGAACCATTGAAGAACCCTTTTTTCCAAAGCTAGGACTCCTTAATTGTCCCATGAACCCTTAAAGAACAATTAAAGAAGCTTTCTTGAAAAGCAGCAAATCTTATATATGATATCTAATAATTCTTTAAGAACTTTTGAAGAACCCTTGTTTCTTCTAAGAATATGAGCATTATCATTAAAACAGAGCTGAACTAAAACAGGGTAGGGAATTGATGGGTTCATGACCGGTGTCCAGCAATGATGTAGCCCACACACACACACAAACACACACACACACAAACACACAACATCTGGTTTGGATGTAAGGCTGTATATTGTCTAAACCGTAACACAATGCATGTATAATGGAATTTTCCACAGCAACTTATATCAGGAGCTGGAGGTCAAACAAGGCAAGGCAAAACTCCCACAAACGCTAGTATGCTAATATCATTATGCTAACAATGTGCACTGGTATCTAAGTATAAATACTTATAAATACGCAGATCTGGCTCTGCTAGTCACTTAGATCTGGTCATTTTATACCACGAAGCACAATTCTGACACGTTTCTCAAACATTCTGTTTGACTTTATTAGAAAAAGTAACGTCCAAAAACCAAGTGTTCTCATGGTCGTGCAAGACGGTGTCACCAGGAGGCTATGAGTTCAAATCTCAAGATGAGCACCAATTTTAACCCTCGAGTTGCTCATCAGGGATTCAGAGTTGATTAAGCATAGAGGCAGTTTATCTCCCAGACGTGTGATTGGTTCGCTTCCTATTTCAGGTTTCCTTATGGCAAGACTGGAAGGAATGTAACTACTGTAGCTCACCTCTGTGGTCAGAGCGCTTTCACTGCGAGCATCGTAAATAACACACGTCTTGTGCCTGAAAGTGGAGGACGGGTGTGTGTGTCTGTACTAATCAACATGAAACAAAAGATCTGAGCCTCTGACATCTGGACTGTAGGATTCCTTCAACAGGATTGCAGATTACAGTTTATTCAGTTTGTGCAAATGGAATAAAATTTGGTCTGGACAGCTGGACAGCCAAAACAACAACAACCACGACAACAAAAACAGTGTAAACTGAGGTGTAGATTATACTTAGCAATGTGCTTCCAAGTAAAAAAAAAAATAATAATAAAAACTCATGCGTGAGTGTTCACACAAGTTAGCTCTTCTGTTCTATTTTTCATAGCATCAGATGCTGAAATGTCATTCCGTGACCTTGCAGTCATCTTGCAACAAGGCAAGGCATGTGTGTGAGGAAAAAAGGCAAATGCTTTCCAGATCTTGATTAAGCTAATTACACTATATTAAAAAAGAAGAGAACTGTAATGAGAAGTTATTGTGAAACATATTGTGAAACATATCAAGCGCAACCACAACATGTGTTACAGCCGGTGAACCACACAGAACCACTTATCTACTGCAACAGGCCTTGAGCATGAACAGCTTGCAATGCAAACATGGGAAAACACAGCAGAGTAATAACACACACTCAGACACAAAGTATGAAATCCATTCAAAAAAGGGAGCGTCCGGCAGGGTGAACGGGCGCAGAGGCAGAAACAGTTAAGTTAGCTGTAAGGTGGGTGCTGGCGCTCACCATCATTTACTTTAACGTCTGCTGATGAAACTATTCGGTTTACAGCCTGCAATTAGTCGACCACTGACCTGGAAGAGCTTTGAATAGTCCTTTGACCTTTCACTGTGATTAAACACTCTTGACATTCGGACTGCGCTGTGTACAGTATGTGTGTGTAAGTGTGGGAGTGAGTGTGTGAATGCACTTGACCATCCCCAGATCTGAAACTCCTACACCACAATGCTTTTTCTTTTTCACCAAAATGAGTTAAAACCATGAGTTTTATTTTTATAGGAAAAAAATTGTTCTTCTTTGTCTTTCGGCTGTTCCCATTCAGGGGTCGTCACAGCGAATCATCTGCCTCCATCTAACCCTATCCTCTGCATCCTCTTCTCTCACACCAACTAAC
>JAOVVA010000019.1:16105203-16119194 GCA_028565275.1 Leiocassis micropogon
GTAGCAAATGTTGCTTCAGAATATATTTTCTTTCCACAGTGTGGATGAGATTTCTTTGTTCCTGAATTTTTTTTTTAATGCTAAATACGATGCATTGCTAACTAAATCTAACATCAGCTAGCTTTGAAATCACGTTACATTCAGCTGTATTTTATTTGTTGTTTGTAGACTGTGGTTAACATTAGCTAGCCGAAGTAATGTGATCTCATAAGCTAACTTCAAAAAATAAATAGCAGGTTAGCTTATTAGATTACATTACAATAATTAGCTAACGTTAAAGTAGCATGATCTCGTAAGCTAACTAAAACAATTAGCAAGTTAGTCTTATTGGCAAGCGAGTTAGTGCTTGGACACTTAAAAAGTGATTGGCAGCGAGGCAGCATTGAGTACCATCACAGAGCTGAGCAGTCCAGGGGTCGGGGGGTAAGGGTCTCGTTGAATGATGCAACATAAGAGTCAAAGTCAAAGCTTAACCGTGAGGTCGACCTGCTCTGTTTTACACTGGAACACCTGCCAATCATGGTGGTTTATAATAAGGAATTGCACATAGACTGTACTGTAGAGTTTAAATTTGAAGGCACCATAATCGCAAGCTAGCTAGATAAGCTGTAAAGCTACAGTATTTATAGCCAAATTTTGGGCCACTGTATTTATACAGAAAAGAACAGTCCAATAATATAAATGCAAACTTAAACAGTGCAGTATGTGACCTCAGTAAAGCGAAACAGTCGTCCTGTTGGTAAGGATCTTCACAGATTTAAGCTCAGGTCCCACTTCCACAATGTTCGCTATGGATTGCTAGGAATTCACAATTAGGGTGTGTGTACAGTAGCTGGATCTTACCAGGGTGTCGTAGCGACCTACAGTGATTCACAGCTTGCAAATCCACAAATTAATGAACAGTAGAAGTTCTTTACTCTACACTAAAAGTGAGCCACAACTGTGAAACTGTCGTGCTTGGCAGTCAAAATAGTAAAAGTTGTTTTTTTGTAAGAAGTTGGTCTGATATCAAATCTATGTTTCTTCTATTCAAACTCAGTGGAGGCTGGTTGTGAGTCACTGAAAATACAAAACGGAAACATGACCAAGATGGCCACCAAGTGGACAGGTTGTACTGTATTACAAGGTCTTAGCTACGCCAAGTTGCAACACCCCAAGTGATATCACAATAAGGAGTTGAGAAGGAATCTTGTTTATAAAAATTTTTTTTCCAATTATGTTAAGATTACATTAACTAACATCCATGTGCAAAACAAACCCCATCCAAATAAGGAAAACTTAAGGCTGTTAGGAAATGGTGTTTAAGAATTTAAACTCAATGTTCTAGTTCAACTCTTAAAAGACAACAAGACCCTTAACCCTTGACTGCTGAGCTGTGTGATTGGATTGGATTGTTGCCTCGCTGCTAAGTCTCTTTCTATACAAGGCTCCATTGTGTGAAGAAGAAAGAAATGAGAGTATATAAAGGAAAGTATGAACTTTGAGTCACTTCAGACATGGCGAGAACATCATGGAGTACCAATACACGTATATTGCTGTAATGAAACAGTTATCCCTGAAAGCATGTTAAACACATATCTATACCCGCGGTACAATAAGTGACACGTGAAAGAAAAGACATGGGGAGGAAAAAACTTCTTCTTCATACAGCATGAAAGACCCCTTTGGAAGCTAATCGTCTCCGCTACTGGGGATATTCATCTCTATCCATCCTTTTTTAACTATACCACAGCAGTAACCCTCCAAAGAGGAAGTGGCTAATGAGCCCGGCGCTGATGAAAGAGATTATAGAGTAATTTACTTTTTGCCAAGGTTAAGTGCTGACGGATGTGTATTACACCACAGAAAAAGGCGGCGTCCTTGATATATTGTTTTTGGGTCAACGAGTGACGTTTTAGTTCATCTACAACTCATTAGATTGGTTCCCGTTCAAGCTCCTGGTCCCATGTGGTTATTAGCGGCTTCTTAAAGAAACTGAGTGTTTAAGAACCAGCCGCTGAATCAGCAAACGAGGAAAGCTGAATCACGCTTAACATGAACAAAAACACGTTTACTGCACTCACTTCGAACAAAACCACAAGTTCAATCACCAAACATTTCAATTCCTTGTTGGTTGGTGATTTTCCTCATGCGTCAGCTGTTTTATGAAACGTCTTCCGACTTCGTATTTATGATCCGATACCACCTACAAACTTTGAGGCCGCTAAAGAAAATAAAAGGAATTCGGGTTTTCCAAGATGGCCGCCCTCAAATATTTTCATGTTTAGAGCCCTGAAGGCAAAAACAACATTCTAGTAAGTAAAACTTACTTGAAAAGAATCAGTCATTTAGTGCTTCTTCTTACAAGCTTACGATTGACAATTTGATCAAATTAATGACTAAAACTAGCCATGTCATCTGCTAATAGGACAAGACCATTTTAAACGTGCAAACTAAACATACGATCAGTACATCCTGTACAGTACAGTACATCCTGTCTGAAAAGACATCTAGCTAAAGGTTGTGTTATATCCGCTAGGAAATAATTTTTTTTCTTTCTTGTTATCTGCCAACGAAACACAGGAGAATTAAACATAAACTCCCATCTTGAAGCACAAGGGTTCTAAGGCTGCTTCAGCTGCCAACGTAACCAATCTGTCCTGCCCGATCAGCTACAGCTGATTATAGAGAACGTCCTTCATGTTTCGTCGTTTAAAATCTCCACTACTGCGTAAAATGTCTCTAGGACCTCATAAGGAGTGCATATGTTACCCAGAAGAAGAGCTAGGGTTGCCTCAAAAGCCTGTGAAGTGTCAGAAACTATTTCTATACAACTCTTAGACACTCAGTGTTGATGCAGAGGAGCGCTGAACTCAAAGCATGAAAGCTTTGCCTCATAAAAGTCCAAATGCAAGGTCAATGTCAGGATCAGGCAGATTTTACAGTCAAGCAGTCCAAAGGCTTTAGTCATTTTCATCATTAACTGAACAGAGCTGTAGAGAAGAGAGAAACGTGTGGGCCGTGGATTCGGTACGAGCTGCGATTAGACGCAGTCCAGACCCCCACCAAGTGTCAACCAACATGGACAACAAAAACATATTCATGAGTTTTGAGCAGATTGATTGAGTTCAGCCTTAATGCAATTTTAAACAGAACTTTCCTGTGTTTGGTTTTTCTCTATGAATCCTTCCTTCAATTCACAGTTTTTATACATGTATTAAGGTGAAGTACATTTGTCTCTGGTGTATGACTTGTGTGCTAACAATCCAATATGCTACAACTCAGAGCTGTGTCAGTGTAAAACAATGCACATAATGTGCCAGTAATTATCTTTGATTGTTGGGAGGCCATGCTTCCTCAACTGTGACTTAGGCACATAGGCACATAGGCCATATGCCCCCATCACTGTGACTCACAGGTACACAGACTACGCCCCCATCACTGTGACTGACAGGCATATAGGCCACACCTCCTTCACTGTGACCGACAGGAACATAGGCCACGCCTCCATTACAGGAACACAGACCACGCCCTATCACTGTGACTGAAAGGCATATAGGCCACACCTCCATCACTGTGACCAACAGGAACATTGGCCACACCTCTATCATGGTGACCAAGAGGAACATTGGCCACGCCTCTATCATGGTGACCAAGAGGAACATTGGCCACGCCTCTATCACGGTGACCAAGAGGAACATTGGCCACGCCTTCAACACTGTGACTGACAGGCACATAGGTCATTCACAGGCTATAAATCATCCCTGATTTTGTTGGCTTGGGCTCGTTTTCTGTGTGTTTTTCGTGTGATGGTCCCCCGATGCGAGGACGTGACAGTAGGTTTGTTTGAAGTCCCAGCGTTTTCACTGGAGAACTGTCCCGAGTGTATACGTTACTGTAAGACTGATCAGCTTCCAGAAAAAACAACCCGTAAAGACTTTTATTCTTCACTTCAGGCCTCAGACTTGCCTTCAGACCATGAGATACTACAGTAGCTGCTGACGTGGCTTTCCACAGTAATGATGAAGGCCAGGAAAAGTAGCGATTTATAATTAGCAATGTTAGCATTTCAGCAAGAAGGGTTGATTTAGCCTGAGAGTGTTTGTGTGTGTGTGTGGCCTCACGGTGGTGAGGAGGGAGGGGCCGAGCACTCAGCAGACATGTGACATTTCTCCTATCCGCTGTAAGTGGTGTGTTGATGCTGACAGAGAAGTGCGAACTCTCAAACTCCACGTCAAAGACTTACCAGAAGACTGCAACAGATTTCCACGTGCACGTTTAGTTTAGAGTCTAAACTTACAGGGATTCAGGCTAACGCACGAGCCTCGATCAGTGCTGCTTATATCCTTGAATGTTTCGGGTTTGGAATGTTTTAGACTGCTCGCTTCTTGAATAAAATATTATGTCACTTAAAAAGTGACATAATACAGACACACACACACACACACACACACACCGACTTGCAGAAATTTATTTTCCTTGTACTCATGTCAATGAGTATGTTCACATCAGGGATAATTTAAATTTAGCCACGCCCATAAAATTCCATAAAAGGCAAAGAAAGCTGAAACTGACCAAATGACAACTAAACGGTGAGATATCTAGTCAGATTCGTTTTAATTAACTGATTTGCTTCCAGAAGTTTTAAGGTTGATTAATTTTAATGCAACAGATCTTTTCTGATCTTTTTTCAGAACTTTCTGTCTTTTAACACTTCTGGCTACAATAACGACCTCATCTAATTGTTTTTACCCAGAAACACCTCCTGTTCTCCTGTTAGTCACCTCCTGTCCCTTGTCCATCACCTTCAGCTGTTTCTCCAGGTCGATGTCACCGGGTAAAAATGCTAAAGATAGTCCCCTGAGCAAGGCTAATCTCAGCGTGCTGTCAGCTGCTCTGTTGCTGGACTAACTCGGTCCGAGTCCCTGTGGCACCTGCCAGCTCGGTCAGGAATAAAACACTCAGTGTGGTGCTGTTATAGAGAAATAATGAGTGATGGGGTGGTGCGATCGAGCGGAGTCACTGTTACCGAATTTTCACATATAACAACTCCACTATACCAAGAAACCACACCCATACACATAAAAAACTTTACGTCTATTAATAAATACGCTGTTACTATAGAAACATTAACAGTTTTTCCTGACCATGTTGAGATCTTTTCACATGCAGCACTATCTGGTATGTAAAACAATGATGGATTTGCTTTGAGGTAAGTAAAAGACGTTAATCATCATAAGCAATGCCAGCTCCCAGATGCAGATGCAAAGCATTTGTCCAAAAACTGGGAAAATAAGCATTGAGATATAAAACAGGGCTCCAAATTAAAGACAAACAATGAAACACATCCTAACAGATGCTAACGTCTGATGATTTGATGCAAACCGCGGACTTCTTTATTAACGCCTGACTCGCTCTGTGTCATTTCTCATGCAGAATTAAAGAGAACATTGTGTGTGTGTGTGTGTGTGTGTGTGTAACTGAGCCACAACGTTCGTTGTGCAGTGTCTCCGGTCAGACCTGGTTCCCCTCCAGCGAGTATTAACTCCAAATGGAGGTTTAAACCTGGGGAGTCGAAGCCAGACAGAACAGGCCTTAATTAAAGCCAGCCAACTGTACCAAAGATTAATGGATGCATGAGTCAGATCATCCACTCTCCCATGAAAAAAAATAATAATAAGGAGGTAGCTAGAAGACTATCAGAGTGGGAAAGGGTGTCCGTGAGGTTTTTGAGTAGGTTACAGTTTTCTTTTTTTAAAGTGCATTAGGATTCTAATCTGGAACAGTTTAATCATGGACAGATCAGATGGCAGAGATAAAAGGATCCGACTCACCTGAAACATAGCCACAGGCATGGCTGACTTCCAGTGTAAACGAATCACTCAGCTTTACTGATGTTAAGACTAATAACAGGAGCAACAGGATGAATAGAACCAGCTTAACCGCTCATATTTAACCAAATCTCAACCCTGTGAATGTCAGAACAACGGGTCTAAACATGAGGCACAAGCAATAAGAGTGTAGAGATAGACACAGATATGGGGGTTTTCGACTACTTGCTAAAAACAGGGAATAAAATTAATTGCACACCAATGAAAGTCCAGTAGCAAGCCAACCAATTGTTATTTATTTATTTAGTTAGTTAGTTAGTATTATTATTATTTTTTTCATAAGATGTAATTGAAAAAGGTAAAATGGGTAACACTGTGGCATCACACCGCCAGGGTTGAGGGTCTAAGTCGTTAATGTCCTCCCCATGCTAGGTTGGGTTCCTCTGGGTACTCCGGTTTCCTCCCACAGTCCAAAGACATTAACAAGATTAGGTTAATTGGCATTTCCATATTGCTCATAGTGTGTGTGAGTAAGTGTGTGAGTTTTCGTGCTCCGCGATAGATTGGCAACCCGTCCAGGATATGTGTCCTGCCTCGTGCCACGAGTCCCCTGGGATAGACTTCAGGCCTCCTGCATCCCTGTACACCATAACTGCTATAGAGAGTGAGTGAGTAGGTGCAGTTCCATTTTGTGCAAATGATTTCAGTCTGATTGTACAGGAACCAGACCTGATTGTTTAAAGATTTACTGAGAGAGGAAACCATTATCTGATTGGTTTACTTTCACAGCATTTGGGAGACACCATTATCTAGAGTGACTATCTTGTTTATACATCAGAGCAGTTCAGGGTTAAGGATCTTGCTCAAAGGGCCAAGCGATGGCAGATTGTTGGTAGTGCTGGGATTTGAACTCATGACCTTTAAATAAGCAATTTTATGTCTTTACCATTGAGTTTCCACATGTGGTTACAACTGCATTTGTATAAAGGAGTTTTAGTGGCTGATTTGGAATTTGTTAAGGTGCATTTCAGTTACAGTAAACATGTGTTCTGATTGGATAGTAGTAGTACAGTAGCAGTACTGTTTGTAGTGCTACTAGACAATGGAAGTGATATCAAATTGCTTCCAGTGTTAAATTACTGGTCTGATGGTTTACAGTTTGTCTGGTTCTTGTTATTATAGTAACAATGATATAGGAACTGATGGTTAATTGGTGAAAGTAGCTTTATGGACAGGGTCTGTGTCACTTACAGTATGGGGTACAGTGACACTTGTAGCAGAAACTGCAACCAGATTGTTTGTCAAATTAGAGACAGGAAGGGAGGTCTAACTGCTTGACTGCCTAGTAGAGAGTAATCTATGTGTTTCAGGCTAGATAAATGCATATGTCTGTTGTATACTGTAGCATTGCATGGGTTATGGGGTTAGGGCTAGACTGGGGCTTTCTCAGGTGTGACCAGTTACAAGGTTCATGCCTGGAAAACATCTTGGTTCTGCAGTGAATCCTTGGACCAATTAATTTCAGTGACAGCATAAATGGATAAAGTAGTCCTGAGCAGGATCTGTGGTATGATTGGTTACAGTAAAGATATTAATTTACTGTTCAGGTAAAGAAGTAAATCTGGAGGACTCAGGTATCTCTATTTTATTTATAGTGAAAGCAGGGTTTCCAGCTGGGCTCTTCCAGGGCTAAGAGTCTAAAAACAAATTAAATGGAAAACAAATGTTATGGTAAACTGGTATGGTTGGAAGCTGTCTCCAGCCACTTTAAAGAGCTCACTCAGGTTGGTGATGATGGTGAAGTGACTGGTTGCCTTACTTCCCAAGGAGGGCCCTGCTGGAAACCCTGCTTGACCTATAAATAAAATTTACATTATTATACATATAAATGTACATCCTTTATGCGAAGCATTCCATGTTCTCTTTCTCTCTGTTAAGCTACACATGGCACCCCTGAGATACCTGTACCCCTGACCCCTTGTGCCCTCCAGACCTTCCTGATCCATCCTAATGCCCTACTTGGTTGGAGTTTTCCTTTCACTGCTGCTAAGGAAAACTCTGTGGTTTGCTTATAGATAAATGTCTACTTATAGATGAATGTAACTATTGAGAACGCTTCCGCTTGGAAACCATGAAGATGGCTTTGTATAGCAATTTGTTAAAATTCAAACTAGGACATTTCTGCAGTTGACATTTACAGAAGACTTCAAGCACAATACAGTGATGAGACTGTTAGCCGCAGTAAAAGAGTTGAACAGTGCAAATGTTTTAAAGAATGCTGTACGTCTGTGAATGACGATCCCAGCCGAGGTGGCTCTGAGCCCACTGCAGTCGTGAACATTGTAAACATTTAGCGAGTGGAATGTCTGATCCTTGAAAATGGACGGATGACTTGTCATCAACTTGTGGAAGAGACACATCTGTCTGTGGGAACTGTACACACCATCATTCACCAACACCACTTGCACATTAAAGGGACTCGGCTGGGAGTTATTGCCACATTCCCTGTATAGTCCTGACCTCACTCCAAGACATGTTTGGACCATTTAAGAAGTTCTTGGGAGGCCAGCGTTTTAGACATCTTGGCTCTGGTGCACTGAGAAAACGTTCTACCTTGATGGTATCCAAACACTAGTGAAACACTGGAATAAGTGCATCAGTGTAGCAGAGCATTATAGAAAGATAATGGGAGTTTTAATACTTAACTGTGTTCTGTTATTCTGCACAATCAAAAGTCCCACTTTGACTTGCACTAATGGCTTATGAAATTGCTGTGTTAGTTATAGAATTGAAATTATAACAAGTGGTTCACCAAAGTGAACTTTATGTTAATTAAAACACATTTTCTGATATACAATTAAACTTTTGACCTTATAGTATGTTAACCCAACCTGTTGAGCCATGCTCTATACTCCAATAACATTTTTAACAACCAGGAATATCCCCTACACCAGATTGTTAAAGTGACCTAAAGTGTGACCTAACCTGAGTGCAATGCTTTCAGAGCCAGAAGAGTTTAATGATATTTACTGCTCATGCCACTTAAAGTTGCTTCTCCCAATACAAACATGTCTACAATGACGTAAGATCAATCCCAAGCTAATTATCGATTTAGCGCACAACCAATAAAATCTGTCCCTGAGACACAACTCTCTAAAGTCGGCGAGTCCGTCTATCTGTAAGAAGCTTTAATCACAGCAAGTCCGAACTGCACAAGTTAGATCTGTGAACAATTTCTGACCCACACTCCTCCCTGTAGCCCCCCATTAAAAGCCTGAATTAGCTCAGTGTCTTCTACACTTTGATGCAACAGGCCGTCGTTCTTTCCGTCCAGAGTCACCGAGCTTTACATGGCTCTGTGTTTACATCAGCGGGTTACGGAGAGCGCCAACTATTAGCTTCATCTGTAAATGGAACAATATGTTTATTTGCAAAGCCAACAGACAATGCTAACACACACACACACACACACACACACAGATGCTAGTGCACCATGGTGGCACATCATTCATGTGCATCTTTAGCATTAGTACGGTTTCCAGACTCTAAAATGGTTATAATTACACTAGAAATAATTGCTCATGGTTCTGATGGTGTATAAAAAAAGAAAACATAGTGATGTATTTATGCTCAATCCCTTTTTCCAAGAAACAAACATGGATCTAATGTAACAGAGAGAGAGAGACAGAAATGACATACTCATCTCATCTGCTTTAGTGTAAGAACAAAAAGTTACTTTCCAAGAACTGTTTTGTTCCTCATTTCTCCACGACAATGTTTTACTTGGATGCTGTAGACGTCAATCATGAGCACTAATGTTACATCATATCTTTATCCTAATTCATGCATAATTTCATGAAAATTGTAACACACAACTACAATTCTAAAAAAAATTGTTGTGTACATTCTTTTCTTCCTTTAACGTTTTCTTTTTATTCCTTTAATGAATTAAAATCTAATATTGCCACATGTCGTGAATTTTGGGAAACGTTTCATTAAAGCTCATTATAAATTATTGGTTAATTATTTTTTTAAAACATATGTTTTGAGTAAAACTTCAACTAGAATCTTCATAAAATCATTTCGCATTTTGCATCGGAAGTTAGTTAACCTTATTTTGTGTATTTGCTAATTCTGTGGTAAAAAATCGTGACACTGTTACTGATTAAGTAAAAAAAAAAAAAAAAGCAAAGTCTGCAAATAATTTTTGAGAAATAGAAACAAAGAGAGACAGCATTTTATTATTATTTATCATTTTTTCATCACAGATATGACACTTCTTTGAGATACTTAGAATGAGGTATGTTTTTAAAGATTTAAATCATTTTTTTTTAAATGACAGAAATACTTTTTAAAAGTTAGATAAGGCAGAATGATTCTTTGTAACAAAGCCTTAGAAAAAGCTAAATGATCTACAATACTTAATATTGTTATAATAAAAATAATAACCACAAATCAGTATATTTACAGGACATGACGTGTAGGGCAGCAGAGCGACGTGCTGGAGCGAGACTGAGACCAGAAGCTGTAGGACGTCCATTACTGCAACAGAGTGTGTGTGTGTGTGTGTGTGTGTGTGTGTGTGTATGTGTCACAGCAAATTCTTTTTAGAACACTAGGAGACTTTTTTTTTTAGCTTGTTCGTGTTAGTGCTGTATGATGTCATCAGTGTGCGCCTCCTAACGTCCTAATTGACCTACTGTTAGTTGCGCTAGGTGTTGCATAACCTAGCTGAGCAGTGCTACACAACCACAATAAAGATCAAATGGCAAAGTGTAATTATTTTCAGTGAATCAACAATTTTGGTGGACATTATTTATGAGTAAAAATGCATTATTTGTTTTTCTTTTCTTTTTTTTTCTTTTTTTGTAAAGAGGATCCTTTTTATATCTTGGGTAATGCCAGGTAGCTAAGCCGATCATCACTTTCAACATGCTGTTTACACACACACACACACACACACACACACACACGCACACATCTGGCAAACATCAACATGACATACAAATTAAACTTGTTTGCTAATTGTTAAGGAGAACTCGTGCGTGTTATGCAACAGTGTCATGCTAACGTCTGTGCGTTAGCTGAGTCATTTTAGCACCACAGCAAACATCTAATGTTAGAAAGCTTAAAAAAAAAAAAGCTTAAAAAGCATAAAATCCTCTGATTATTTTTACAATGAATAATAACAATGCCTAATGTTTTGGCCACTGCAACATACTTTGTACTTCTAGCTAGCTATTTAGCAAATTGATAACTTAAAGATCAGGTTTAATTAGCCTAATAGTAATGTAGGTCATGTAGGTTGTTTTGTTAGCAAAAGGTTTGTAACACTAAGTTACAAAAAGTACTTAGGTAAAAATGCTATAAGTTTGTTTCTGGAATAAAAGAATATGTTAGCCGTTATCATTAGATGATTTATTTTACACTAGGGAATGTCTCTCTCTCTCTCTCTCTGTCCATCGTTCATGTTGACTGATATTTAGTGAAAAATCTAGCTGGTTGTAGCAATGAAACCAGAAACCCAGAGAGAATCAGAGACCTGGCTGATGTGTTCTACAGATTTCCGTAGATATGTGTGCCGCAGAAGGATTCACTTAGATATGAGTCATCTCTACACTCACTTTAAAACATAAATCTTATTTCCTGGTTTAACATTTTATACAGAGCAGTAAAATGTTAATGTTATAAGAAACAACAACTGGAATATAAATGGAAATAGGTAAATAATTTATAGTAAGTAAGTAAAAATAAGTGAGCAAGTAAGTAAAACTAATTATGTAAGTAAAGTTAAGTAAGTAATTAAATCTAAATAACAAAATAGTGTAAATACAGGTAAGTAAGTAAAAGAATGTGAGTAGGTACAGTATGTAATTAAAGTTAAGTAAGTAAGTAAAAATTTGTAAGTAAGTTAAAGTAAGTTAGTAAGTAAGTGAAGTTAAGTGGATAAGTAAACATAAGTAAGTAATTCAAAGTGAGTAAATAAAATGAGGTAAGTAAGTGAAGGAAGTAAGTAACGTTAAGTAAGTAGGTTAAGTAAACATAAGTAAGATTAAGTAAGAAAGTAATTTAATAAGTAAGTTAGAAAAAAGTAAATGCAGGTTTTTCAGCAGGTAAATAGGTAAATATGATTAAGTAAGTAAACAAAAGTTAAATTAAGGTAAGTAAAAAATAAAGTTAGTAAGTAAAAATAAGTAAGCAAATGAAAGTAAGCAAAAGTGATTAAGTAAGATATAATATAATAGACTTAAGTGAGTATTAAGCATGCAAGTGAAGCAAGAAAGTAAGTAAATAAGTAAAAATATGCAAGTAAGTGAAAGAAAGAAACTCACTTATTTCGGATTTGGTCTCATCATGCACAAAGTGGCATCCTGATTGCCTCTAGGAATTATATTTTCCTATTATTATTATTATTATTATTATTATTCTTTTTCTTCTTCTTCTTCTTCTTCTTATTATTATTATTATTATTATTATTATTATTATTATTATTATCTGTATCCCAGATGAGCTGAGCTGATGGTATAGCTATCTAAAATGTGTGTGAAACAAAAGTAAGTCATGTGGCATTCATCGCCGCTTGAAGGGTTTTCTGGTTGTCCCACATTAACGTCCTACATGGAACACTACCCCTAACTAAAAAACTAACAATAAAGCTGATATTTAGAAGCTAATGATTATCAAGGAATCCTTAAAGGTCCCATATTATACTATTTGTTAACAAATGAATACCAAATCTGCAGGTTGGGTGACTATGCAAATGAGCTAATGCGGAGCCTCGCCATTTTAGGAAACAACGAGCAACTAGCCGGGGGAGGAGTATCTTCATATGTGAGGTCACAGTTGGGGGAAAACTTAATTGGGTTGTTTAAACTCCCAGGTATAATAAAGCTGGCACACTCATGGAGACTCAAGTGGATATCTTAACAAGACTGAAAAGTGATTTTTGTATAACAGGTGTCCTTTAAAGAACAGCTTTAATAAAAAATAAAAGCATTATTCTGTGTCCTAATTACAAACCCATGTAAATCCTGTGAAGTAGCACGAGTCGGCTTAGAGGAGCCCGTGTGTTTATATAAACGCTGGCATATTAGCGCTGACTGAGCGAAAAGATGGCGGAACGAGCGAAGATCAAAGCGAGAGTGGCTTGTGATCAAAGAGAAAGACACGATTCACGATCAGAGGGAACGCTGAGTCACCACCCGAGACAAAACATTCAGCTGTAATAAGCCGTGATCAGAATGACAAGTTAGCGAATGGGAGGAACAATGAGTGAAAGAGCGAGAGAGAGAGAGAGAGAGACGTGATCCGAGACAAAATGAGTTTAAATGATGTTGAAGCTTAAATCAAAATTTGGTGAAGTGTGAAGCTGTGATTAAAGGCAAGACATTATACCATCATTAAATATGATCAAACAAGAAAATTAAACTGTAATTTCATTCACAGTCGTTTCACAAACACAGAGACGTGATGGAGAAAGTCAAGATTTGATTCTGTGTATATAGTGAGATTTTCAGTAAGGTTATGTAACATTAGTGGAAGGAGTCTCCAGTGTCAGCGCTCCGTTACAGCCAGAGGCGAAGTTGTAGCATGAAACTTTCGCACGTCGTTACGCTTCTTTGCGAGCTGTGCTTTTTAACTTCACAGCATCTGGTGATGGAACGACTGTTTATTTAGTCAACAAAACACCTTGATCAGAGAAAAAAAACGTGTAAAATAGTGGATTGTGATCTGACCTGATCCATGCCGCTGGAACCTGAAAGAAAAACCCAGGCTGCACGGTGTGATCAGAGAACTGGTTTATAAGAGTTTTAAGGGAAGAAATGAGTAAATTTGTTAATCTGAAAGTTAATTAGGCTGAAGTACAGGATGGGGCAAAGTGTGTGTGTGTGTGTGTGTGTGTGTGTGTGTGTGTGTGAGAGAGAGAGAGAGAGAGAGAGAGAGAGAGAACTACAAGAACCCTGCCTTTTAAAATGACACGTCTGAAAAAAAAACCCTCAGGTGCCGAGTCACATCACATAATCACTAACAAACACTGAAGTGATATGTGTGTGTGTGTGTGTGTGTGTAGAGAGAGAGAGAAAGAGGGAAAAAATATGTGTGCACACGTAGATGCATATGAATTTAAAGATTCATGCTTTAACATGAACAGCTTTTTTAATTTAAACAAACTGCATCCTT
>JAOVVA010000019.1:16123807-16134562 GCA_028565275.1 Leiocassis micropogon
CCGGATGCCCTTCCTGACGCAACCCTCCCATTTTATCCGGGCTTGGGACCGGCACTGCATCCAGTGGCTGGGGTTTGTGTTGATCCTTCTTTTTCAAGACCTCTGCAATTCGCCCTGGCACGCTATCAATCAACTTCTGGGCCACACCCTGACCGATGGCGCAGACCCATTGCCCATTGTTACATAATCAATGCTTGGAGTTTGTCAGTTTGTTGTGTTTTTGTTTGTTTACCATCAGTCCTGTGTCACGCTATCAGTAAAGCGTCCTGAGACCATTCATGTCTGGTGTCACTTCTCAGCCGAGACGGTGGGCTCACTCACAAAAAGGACACAAACATGAATAAAGAACGGTACAAAAACATCCTCCGAGAGGAACTTCTTTCAACCAGCCAAGAACAGTTTGGTGATCAACAATGCCTCTTCCAGCATGATGGAGCTCCTCACCATAAGGCAAAAATCATAACATCAAAATTTTGGGTCCATGGCCAGGAAACTCCCCAGACCTTAATCCCAGTGAGAACTTGTGGTCGATCAAACAAAAACACAAACTTAAAGCATTGATTATGTAAGAATGGTCTGCGCCATCAGTCAGGGTGTGGCCCAGGAGGTGATTGACAGCATGCCAGGGCGAATTGCATGAGGTCTTGAAAAAAAGGATCAACGATGCAAATCCTGCAAATAGACGCTTTATATAAACTTAATGTAATTGCTATTAAAAACCTTAGACACTTATGACATGTTTGTAATTATACTTCAGTATACTAGAGTAACATCTGACAAAAGGATCTAAAAACAGTGACGCAGTGGACGTTGTGAAACTTATTTTCTGGCTCTTTTCAACGAGTCAGTTCACTTGGCTCAACTGATTCAAAGAGTCAGCTTGTTGGAAGAGTCAGCTCTCAGTGAGAGACGTTACTGGTTGTTGCATCAGTTGACCTACATTTCATGCACTCGTACGGTTTCTCATGATTATTTACTCAAATGATTATTTCGCTCAAATCACATTTTCTGCTTTGACCTTGAGCACGTGATTCGTGCGAATCATTAGTCTGAACAAACAGAGCTCTGCCCTGAAGCTACCACGTGCACATTTTACCAAATCATGATGAAAAATGGAGGAAAAAATAGAGTAGGTGTGTGATAAAGCGTCATCATGCTAGTTAATTCATAAATATCTCTGTGCATGACCAGGAGGGCAAGAGAGCTTCATAATAATCAGTTCTCACAGAACCACAGAATAATCTGGCTATGTGCCTTGCTATACTGTAACTGTTACCTTGCTAGCTAACAGTTATCAGCCATGACAAAGCTTTCCCAAAGTTACCAAAACCTCACCTTCCCACTTTTTCCAAAAATGTTAAAAAGCGCCGTCACTTTCTGGATAAAAAAGAGGATTGTAGCATTATGCTAGCCTGTTTGGCGTGTTAATGAAAGATCAGGCAGCATTCTGACCCTGCCACAGTGACACATGACAGCCTGAGGGGGCACAAACATATCATCTATCATACCTTCTAAAAGCGTAACGGGTTCAGGTTCATGTATATATTGGAGCACACACGCACTCACACACGTGGAACACATGGCTCTCTAACGTCAGGCTGCTTAGCCTCTTACATTCTGAAACTGTGCGAAGTTCACAAAGTGTTGTGGGCACACTGTCACAGATGTAAACACAACCTCACACTTTATCCCTGTTTAAGTGCGTGAACAAGCAGCTGAAGGATGAACGTCAAGGACTAAACGTGCTTCTTGCTCAAGACCACATGATAAAACTCTGCAACCATGGATTGTCATTAAATGCTTGAATTCAGCGTCCAGGTCCCTTGCTTCCAAAAAGTTGGTTGTGTTAAAAATGTGCATATGATAAAGTCGAAAGCAGCAGTGAGAACACAAGATCCTAAAAAAGTTGAGACTAGAAAAATGCTAAATGCATCAGATATTATGTAATAAGTAGGCGGAGATTCTGAGGCTAAGACCACTGGTACATCTAGGGGGAAATTTTATTTTAGCACATGAAAGAGGATGAGCATCAATGGTGTTAAAAATTGCAAAGTATAATTTTTAATTATTAGGACTAACTACAATCATCAGCAACAGGATATGACACTGTACTCCAAAAGTACGTGTGTGTGTGTGTGTGTTAATACTCCAGTTGACATATGCCTAATGCATTTTTTAAGGTAAACTACCTTTATTTCACCCCTCATCCAAATGTGCCATTTCAGTGTTAATGTAAATGAGCTCCTTCTAAACTGCTTAAGAGCTTATATGAGGTCACATCAGGGGGATAAACTGTATAACTGTTTTGTTTAAAATTTGCCAATATGGGAAAAAAAATCACAAAAAACAAGCAGAGAATATGTATTTCTTTTGCATCATAGTCTTTAAGGATTCACAACAATGTTATATAAGTATTTTCACATTTTAATATTTTTTGTCTCATTTGTCTCAGTAAGGAGAAAGTAAAAGTTTTTATTGGGTGAATGGACATTTCATTATTCAGAGGGTTTTTGCGCTGCAAAAGACACTTATCCGGAATGCGCCATTTTAGTATCAGTCGAAACAATACTGCTCAAATTGCTAATGTAGCAATTTTTTTTTCATAAAAATATTGTATATGCTGTACAAGGGGAAAATACTGTATCACTAGGTACAAAAATACCATACTCAAATATACTCAACTATACACGTCAATTATCATCGGTGATAAAATATTTTTCAAAAAGAATTTGATACAGTATGTAGCTTTAAAGCTACGGTGTTACACATGTATGTTACACAACACATTCACACATTCCAGCTTTAACGGTCATGACTTTTCATGCCCAGCGTCCGCTGCAGGCAAAGTTTCGGCTCATGGAGTAGCTGTGGTGGGAAATCTGCTGCCTGCCCCACGATCCGAATGGAACCACGATGATCGTGCTGTTGTCGTCAGAGCCGTACTGCAAAGCCTGGGAGCACACACATACACACACACAGACACACACACAGACACACACACAGAAACACAGTGTTTAGACTGAGTTATTCATTACTAGATAGTTATTTCAAGTATGTAGGTCAAACAGCACACAGTCCTGACTGAACTCATGGTGTGTATAACCCTCAGATGAAGAACTGTAGCACATACTGTATCTCTAGTGAGACAACATTTTAAATTGCTATTGATGGTTTATGAATTAAAGCTTAAATTGATTTGGTAGTTTTTTTTAACACTTACCATGCACTCGCAACGGCAGGGAATATGCAACTATTCAGTTCTAAAGACAAACTCTTACAAAACGCTGACATGGGAGACTCCTTCAAATGATGGTACATTTTTCTCTATTCAATAACAAGGCTTAAAGTTTATTAAAATCCACAGAATTCATTAATAGTCCTGTGAATGGCAGCTGCGCCACTGTCTTAGAAAATGAATCAACTATTCTGACCAATCAGAATCCAGCATTCTGCCGCGCGATGGTATAAAAGCTTGTTGTTTTTGGACGATAGGTTCCAGATTTTCTACCAAATTTAGTCGTAACCAATTCCTACCCATCATAAGGGCCCTCCCCCATCAAAGCTACGACCAGGGAGGTCAAAGGTTTTCACATGTTTCCCTTGAACCATATGATTGGCTAGAGTTGCAATTGATGGAAGAGTGCTAAGTGCCTCTTATCCCTCCCCTCTGCGAGAGCTCGGCCAATCAGGTCTCTCTTTAGGCTCCCAGCTGCGGGAGGCTACATCACCCGGGAATCGAACTCGCGATCTTCAGATGTATATGGCGAGCTTGTTACCACTGAGTCGCTCAGGGGTCTAAGAGCTAATTTTTATGTTTTACCCCCGAACAAAGTAGCTCCCTTCATTTAAATGGCAACCCTTTTAAGATTTAAGGTCTAACAGTATCACTAATGCTAACTGGCTACCTGCTCAGCGATGATGTGGGCAGCCTCTGCGGGATCGTGGCACTGGTTGATGACATCACAGATTTCCTGGTTGCTCATGATGAAGTTAATGCCATCGGTGGTCAGGGCCAGAAAGGAGTCATGAGAATGCTGCAACTGAAAGATGAAATCAGGAAGCCATTTGAGATACTAAAATAATGACTGATTTTTTAAAAATTATTTTATTATTGAATTTAAATAAAAACAAGATCTCATTTAGTTTCTTGTTTTTTGTTCCGCAGTGTAATAAGTTTTCACTCTGCAAAGTCATTTTGCCTTTTACAGAGTTTTGTGGGTGGGGCTAAACATACACATTTACATGAACAAAATCAAATGTTTGTAAACATGGTAGGAATTTTAAATTTGTTTCAGACAAAAAGAACAATAAAAAATGTACATGTAACTCGACTATAAAATGAGGTTTTTCATCGGGTTTACAAAGCAAGGGATTATTCCTCCATTTATGTTTCATTTTTACTCGAATTAAAGTTTAAACTTTAATATTTTAAATATTTTTTTCAAGGTATGATGCACTGAAACACAAAGCCTCACTGCTGCACTCACTGTAATGCGAGTGGTCTCGGGTTCCGCGATAACGCCGCTTTGCTTCAAGTCGAAATCTCCGATGCTGCGTGTCATCGCCAGACGGCTGTTCACGTTGGCTTGACCCAGACTGTTCCATGTTACGAAACCTCCACTGTTGCGTATTCTGATAGAAAGCCCACACACACACACACACACACGAAACATATCACTGAAATTAGAGCAAGAGGTCAAGCACACACACATATACACCGAGATACCAGTGCTGATAGCGTACGGCTTAGCAAACAGCGCGTGGGAATGGGGACATGACACAGGAGCACACGTGAAACAAAGTTATGTGGAGTTTATGCAATAGTTTTGAATATTCCTTCAATTTCTTTCATTTAATGAACAGAATTAAGGAATTTCCTTTTTTGGTCATCCCTTCAGCACACTGGCCAACCATGCTGCACTAAAATGTTAATCCTCCCAGGCTAACATTTAGCTCAGTGAAATGATTAACATCTACAAGCATAAATTATAATAAATTCCTTTTCAGGTTAGCGCTGGTATTAGCCTGCCAACTAATATCAACCATGTGAGCAACAGAATTTATCACTTAAAATTCTCACATATCCTAAAAAACAAGCTAATTGTTGTAACCATTTATGAACATGATTTTTTTTTTTTTTTAAATCCTCTCAAAGATCCTTTCAGGTTAGCTTAAGTAAGCTATCTTGCGCTACCATTGAAATGAACATTTATATGTATGATTTACAAATCTACTTTTCATATATTCCACCAAGTTAGCGTATGTTAAAAATATAGCTTAGACTAAGTATTAATATTTGTGACCATGAATTTATAAATCCCCTGAGAAATCCTGTCATGTTAGCCCTGGTATTAGCCTGCTAGCAAATATTCACAGTTCACAGTTCAAGAACATTCATAAGTATGAATTAAAAATCGTTTTTTTAATAAATTACACCAAGTTATCTTATGTTAAAATCTAGCGTAGGCTAAATATTAATGTTTATGGCTTTGAATTTATGAATCCTCTGAGAATTTCTGCTAGCAAATACTCACTGCTCATTAAGTTAGCTTTGTTTATTGACTAGCTAATGTCATATGCCTGTTAGCTAACTGTTGGCACATTTAAAGGTACTGACATTTAAATCATCAAGAGAAGACCAGTTGGTCTATTTTAAGAAGGTGACAAGAGAAAGGACTTTCACACATACACACACACACACAGTCCATTAGCATTAGCCAGTGAATGCCATTCTCAGAGGTTTAGAGTGGTTCTGCGTAGGACCTGTACCTCTGTTTTTCATCCTTTCTCTCAGGCGTATGGTCGCTAGTGAGTGTGTATGCTTCACCCTTCCTGCACAGTATGGCCCGACTGTCTCCGACACTCCCAACGACCAGCTCTATCCCGTCTCTTAGCAAAGCCACCGTCGCTGTTGTGCCCACCGTCATCAAAGAGGCTGAAAAGTAATAGGACTTTAAAATGGTAATCAAACATAAACCAAAAACAACATGTCAAATGTTAATGCACAGAGCAACATGTGGCACATTCCAACAGACTGTTAGCTCATTTTTAGGTAAATAAAATCAGTCAGAGGGTTGTGATTCGCTGGTTTTGGTTTCCTGATCAGGTAAGTAGAAACTAGAAACTAGGCCCCCAAAGTAGGTGGTTTGGTAACAGGTTGTGTTTCTTTTTTCCACTTCATTATAAAGAATGAGCTATTTGCACGAAAGTGTTTTGGAGTATTGTAGATGTAGAAGTGGGGACAGGTCATGTTTTCATGATATACTTTCAAGATACGTTTTTTTTTATTTTGGTACAGGGACCCGAGTATGTAGGGGTCCCATCTGACATCCCCAGGGTCAATGATTCTATCCTGAGCCTGGTTTCATATCGGTGTGAAGTTCCACATGCTTAATGCTCATGTGGGTCTCCTCCAGGGTCTCAGGTTTCCTTGCACCTTCCCAAAAAACCTCATTGCTACTTCTTGAGTTGGTGTTGGTCTGTGAGTGTGGTGCTCTGTGACGACTTTGAATCACATTCTGGGGGAATTCCTATGTCATGTTCATGGGATGGACTCCAGATCTACTTTGTTTCTGATTGCTTTTACTATTCCGAGCCAAATATTGTTAGACAGGCTGAGTATTACCTTGCTCTGGATTATTTGGGACTGATCTGGTTTTGGACCACACCATGTCTTGGCATGGCTCCTTTAAAAATTAACTGGCAAAGTTTTAAGAGGATTGTGTGAGACTGGAATGTTTTTGTATCCGTACCGTTACCATACATCTGGAACTCCGAGGCCAGGGCAGCATCTACCTGTAGGAAGGCTTTTGTTAACACCTGTTCTAGATCCCACTCTTTCTCCAGACCCTTCCTACAACACACACACACATACACACACCACGATAGATCAGCCTGTGTGAGCATTAACTTGATATCCTGCAAGCTGTACTTATGTTGAGTGCCTGTTTATGTACATACAGTAGGTCTCAAAGTGTGTATGAGTCACCTAATGTAGCGCTCCATGTGTGTGTAGCAGAAGTCAGCAGCTTGCGAGCCCCCGTGTCCATCAAACAGAGCGAAATAAAGTGTGGAGGGCGTGAGCTCAGCTACACGCAGTCGATCCTCGTTGTAATGACGACGACCAATCTGCGAGGCCGAGCCCACATGGTCTAGGCTTATGCGTGGGATCGGTTTACCGTAGCGTATGCTGGGTGGTAACAGAATGGGCGCTTCAATACGGTTGTCCCAAATCCCAAATGAGTCCCATGTGGCTGGCCGGCCGCTTCCATTGGCATCCAAATGAACAGCAGCAGCGGCGGCATACCAGCGGACCCCGGGTAGTACTGACGCGCATGCACACACACACCGGCCCGAACTCATGCCTGCGCTCCTGCTTACTGAGGAGAATGAGCGGCGCAGAAGGACAGAGAAGGTGATGGCAGAGAGAGACATTTTAAATGTGCTGGTTTTCTGAGGTTTCTCTGATACTCCTGTAATAAAAAACACATTTATCTGATATTTTGAGGACATTGTACTGCACAAGCATTTATTGTTTAGCCAACAATCAACAAGGCAACAGCGTCCAACTGCTAAAAACTTCAGCCAACAGGGGCCCTGAGAACCTGACACTGATCAAGAGTGGAGATCTGTAGTTTATGAAAGAGGACGAAATACACTATCTAACTTCACTCAAACAACACAGGTGTCCACCATGTCACTAAAGCATCCGTGGAGGCACCTGTCTAGTGATACACTACCGCTCCAAAGTTTGGGTTACTACTAACTCCATGGTCGTTCCTGATTTTTTTCTTTATACATTGATTTCTTTCTACATTGTAAAGCATGCACTGTGAATCCTTCATAATGGCTCTACTCCGAGGTGCTGTTTGTTAACTGGTGATTTCTGGGGCTGGTAACTCTAAATGATCTTCTTCTCTGCAGCAGAGGTAAGTTTTGGTCTTGCTTTCCTGCGAAGGTCTTCATGAGAGAGGTTTTGCAAATGCACTCAACAATACTGTTCTTGCAAGAACTGTTCCAGAACAGCTGACCTTCATGTCTTAAAATAACAACTGACTGTTGTTGTTATTGTTACGTAATTATCTTATTCCATATGTTATTTCATAGTTTTGAAATCCTCAGTATTGTTTTAGAATGTAGAAAATAAATCAAACTAAACAAAAACAAAGCAAATTGCAAGTGATCCAAAACTTTTGAGCAGTAGTGTACTGTATATGGGGTCAAATTGGGCAAAAAGTTGTGCACGGCTGCAACATTCAGTAACTACAGAATCACAGTTATTTTAGCTACTCAATAACCTTTCAAAGTCTATTTGTGGTGTAATAGTGACACAAAATCACCCAAAAGTATAAGTACAAAACATACACATGTGCATAAAGCTGTATTAAACAGCTACATTGTAACAAAGTTTTAGCATTCAACAAACAAGTCAAAACTTTAAAAAAATTAATAACTTTACTTACGTGTTTTATATATAGTTATGATTCTCTCTGGATGGTTCCACCCCCTGCATGCTCTCCCCGAGCCGGCATGTGTGTGTGTGATTGTGTATGTGAGGGCAGTCTGCATTGCATATTACATATTTCAGGCCCAGCAACCAATCATACACCAAGAGAGTTTCTTCTTATTTCAATATTCCATAAATGGAAAGAGCAGTC
Source organism: Leiocassis micropogon (assembly GCA_028565275.1). NCBI lineage: Eukaryota > Metazoa > Chordata > Actinopteri > Siluriformes > Bagridae > Leiocassis > Leiocassis micropogon. Next base: position 16,132,465 of record JAOVVA010000019.1, read on the forward strand.
ACAAGCCTGGGGTGTTTGTCTCTCGGCCAATCAGATGCAGCCGGGATGCAGATGGATTATTGCATGACGTGCAGTGCAATCTGAGTCAGGGCAAACTATACTGACCTATAAACCAGACTCTGTGTTACGCAACTCTCTGAAGTCCTGATAGCACTGTAATCTAACATACTATGTGTGGTTCCGGCATGAGTTTGTCTGGAATTAACATTACCTGATTTTATACATATTAGACACTTTCTTAAAATGTGCACTGGTACAGACTTATACGTGGTCAGTGTGGATGTCATCTGCTCTGTATTCCAAACAATATCTGGTCAGTGCTGCTCCTGTGGTGGTAGTGTGTGTCTGGCATAATGTCTAAGGAATCAGATGGAATACACTCAGTGGTTTGATATGTGCAAAGTGTTCCACGTGATGGGTGTGTCTATAAATAACACAGGATAAGTACCCCATGCTAACGTCTCTAACACACCAAGCCAAACAGTTATTCCTCTGCTTTACTGCTGCTCAAAGACACGGGTGGTGCCTTTATTATCACTCCCACTGTGAGTTTCTCAAAGAAAAAAGAGTGCGAGTAAGAGAAAGACATGAATAGATAGATAGATAGATAGATAGATAGATAGAGTCATGCACAATTAATTTTCATTCTTTCTTGCTCTTGCAAAGTTTGCCTACATCCATGATTCATCAATTAATTATGAAAATAAAAACTCTACGAAAAAAAGGAATGTAGGTTTAATGTAAGTATAAATCATTTATATAGAGAGAGTGCAGAAAAAGTATGATAAAAAGAAAATGAAAACAGAGGGTGTGAGAGAGAGAGAGAGAGAGAGAGATGAACCCAAGCAAGTCATGAATGTATTCATACACATTTCACCTTTAAAGAAAGTGGGGCAGATATTCCACTGGGAGCCTTCAGAGGACAGAACGAGTAATTTGGTGTTTGTGTGAGAAGTGAAAAAGTTTTCATTTCTTTTCACATGTCTTTTTTGTTTTCACCTTTATTTTCAGTGTGTGATTGAAAATATATGTATCATTGATTTTTCTTAACAAACAAGACTCAAGCAAACAACTCCAACCCCCAAAAGCATGAATTTATGAACAATCCTAATGGAAACAATTAAATATTAATCAGTGTTCAAAACCATTAGACTAGAACAGACTTTTTGTTCTGGCCCCAGAGAACTCTCTCTCACACACACACCATTCAATCTGGAACAACTAAGGGTACTCCAGGGCCAGGACTTCGATTCTTGGGATTTTATAGCAGATGTTTTAATGAAAGCAACCACTGTGATTATTGGTAAATCTGTATTTATAATACAACATGAAAGAAACATCCACCAAATGTTGGACCATCAGTATGACTAAAAAGTGGAAAGAATTCAGCTACAAATTTTGTCAAGTACAAAGTTTACAACACAGTTACAATTACACCAATGTACGTGCAAGACTGTGCAAACACACCAAAATAAGGATATTTATATTCGCTAACAAGACACAATGATACTAGCAACGATGAACAAAGTGTCGAAAATAAGGAAGTAAACAAGATTCAGTACTGTGAAGCAATGTTGGTGCTGAATGACTAGGATTGGAAAATACTGGTATTAAATCAGAATATAATACCAACATACTTCCAACCAACTGAATAAATACACCACTGAATTACAACAAATGGATTCAGGTGAAGCTCCAGGGCCAGGAGCTAAAGTGCATCAGTGTGAGCTATGACACCTGGCTAACTGGAGTAACCGTATGGTACATACATTGTAAGTGCTTGGAACTCAGTGCTTCGCCGACACCATGATAAAGTTCCTGTCAGACATCCAGAACAAGCCACTGTTACCATCGTTAGACTTATCGGAGTCATTGGATACTCAAATTATTACTCAAAGAAGTCTAAAAGAATCCAGAAGCTGCACAGAACTCCAGCAAATGTTCTCAAAAGTTCTCCTCCAAACTAAAACTATACCATTTAGTTGGCCTGGTCTGAGCCTTCGGCTAAAACACAGTATTGATGCTGATTTTATTTGTTTATGTTATACATAAAATACAGAAAATGTGTGTGCGAAAGAAGCTACTTTTGAAGTTTACG
>JAOVVA010000019.1:16160715-16174263 GCA_028565275.1 Leiocassis micropogon
AGTCAATAAAATGTTAATACAATAGTACATAATTTGACCATTAATTTTGTGACATTATAGGGGAGGCTGAGCTTCCCTTGCAGTCTTAAAGAAATCGCCACTGATATAATCCCCTGCTCCACTAATGCACTTATTTCTCATCATCGAACTGCCTGTCTGATTCACGTATAAAACACTTGCCTCCCAGGAACTCCGTTAACAGACCAAACATGTAGAAATGTCTTGGAGCGAGGTCAGGACTGTACGGGGGTCGTGGCAATAACTCCCAGCCGAGTTCCTGTAATGTGCAAGTGGTGTTGGTGAGTGTGTGTACAGTTCACACAAACAGATGCGTCTCTTATTCGTCCTCAAGTGGGTGACAAGTTATTCATAGATTTTGAAGGATCAGGCGTTCTACTCTCTAAGTTTTTACAGGAACGACTGCAGTGGGCCCCGAGCCACTCCGGCCGGGATCGGCATTCACAGACATACGGCCTCCTTCAAAACGTTTGTACCGTTCAAATGTGATATAGCGACTAAGAGTCTCATCACCGTACTGTGCTTGACGTCTTCTGTAAATGTCAATCTTTTGCTTTTACTCCTTTATTCATGAGAAACTCATCATCAATCCCGGTTTGACTTCAGCATATTTATACCACTGATGAAGTCTGATTACACCGCAGAGATAAGAAATTAAGCTCCCTGTTTGCACACACCCGTGTTCGTGTCGTTGTTGTTGTTTTCGTTGTCGTTGTCCGTCGTTTCGACTGTGGGCTCTTTCGCAGGATCAGGGTCTCCACCGATCAGCTCCAGATCCAGATTAAACTCCACTTTCTTCACCGGCAAATCCAGACTCAAATCAGAAGAAAAACTGTCCTCTTCTGGAACGTTCTGGTGCTCTGAAGGGCAGACGAGAGAAAGGAAAAGAAGTGTCATTTACCTAAACCACACCAGTCTCACTAGCTGGCCTTGCAACTGATGCTAAATCTGTTGGCAAGAACCGCCCACTTTTACAGAACGACCAATCACAAACACGAAAACTTTTTTACACATTCATTACTATAAGTTCTTTACAGTTTTTTTTATTTTTTTTATTTTAAAAACTCAGGTTAAAAGTTACACGTCTGACAGTTACAAAGCTCTTACACTGGAGACTCCTTACCTTCATGTTTAATAATCATGATTTCTCCCTACATTCATGTTTCTCCTTACAAAAAAGGTCAAAACAGTCTACCGTTCAAGTTCCTGTGGACAAGCTGTTACTTCAGTAGCTGTAACATTTTACACCCAGAGCAATAATATAAACGTGTGATCAGTAGCAGCACTACTGTCAGACCAGCGCAGGATCACATGATCATTAGCACAGTGAAGCTTTACCAGAGCAGGATGTCTGATCAGGTGTCTCTCCAGAACATCCGTTGGCTACAGGACTGGTTTTGTTCGTTTTTTCCTCTTGAACGTAATCCAGGTTCATAGTAGATCCTGTGCAAAAGATGCAAGTTAAGGAGCAAGTTAGTAAAACCAGCAAGGCCAGCTAGGCAGTGAGTCATGTTCTCACCCAAGAGCGTTTCCATGACATCATTCAGTGCTGAACCCACATCCGTCATCATGGCCATGTCGGATTTTATTACCTCAAAACACTTCTCAGAGCTGAAGTAAGTTCCAATCAGTAAGCAAACTTTTGTCCATAACCTTTAAAATTCTAACACTTATGTTTCACCCTTAGTGGATTTAACAAGTACATTTTAATACTTTCCACCAGTTTTTACACTTAAGAATCCCCACTGTAAGTACGGCCTTTATCACACAATCATGTGCTTCACATACACTGATGGTGGAGAATGTATAAAAGGTGACATCTGAAGTTTTAGGTGACTTAGCAAGAACCTTTAATTATCGTTATGGCTTGACTAACACAGGATGTTACTTTAATCGGATGTAAATACTACAACTAGAGAAATCAGTGATGTCATATCTGACAAGCTTAGCAGTCTTTGAAGTCTGGGACACAAACACAACTCTCTACAAAGGAAATGACAACATCCATTCACAGCGCATTCTTATTCAGTATCAGTGAACAAATAAAATAAAACAAATAAAAACAAATTCTTCATTCAACTGGAAGTTTAAAGAGCTCATCTTTTTTTCTTTTACTATTAAGTTAACAACGGTCTCAGAGCTCAACCAAAGTGTGTGTTTGTGTGTAAATGCTTCAGCTGAAATGCCACTCAGATAAAGCCTATTTTCAAACCTCAAGCTTTATTTCACTCCTTCTCTGAACGAGCCATTTCAGTGTCTATGTAAATGAGCTACTGCTGAGCCATGCCTCTCCAGAGAACAGCAGAGCTAAGCAACAAGCTCTCTCTTTCAACTTTTACTTCTCTCTCTCTCTCTCTCCCTCCCTTGCTTTCCTTTATCATTCCTACATGGTGGGTATATTAAGCTTTCTTGCCTTTGCTTGGCTCGAAGGTTCCTGTGTGCTCCATGCTGCGGAGTGGAGTGTCATGCTCGCCATTGGTCAGGTCAAATGAATATCTCTGGGGGGGACACAAACAAGTAAACACACACACACACACACACACACACACACACACACACAAGTCAGTCATTTCAGGACCTTGACATTTAACCTATAAAAAAAAAAAACATATTTGAAATGTTCTTCATCTTGCCTTTCCTTTCTTCCAAAGAATATACAAAACAACAGCAAGGATGAAGATGATAAATATGATGAGCAAAAGAAAAAAGATTCCTAAAAATAAACAGAAAACACACATATGTTAATATATGAATAGTAAATATTTAATAAAACAGAATAAATACTTCATTAAAAGCGTTGTGTCTGCTACTTGTGGAAAGAAGCACAAAAATATCAACTCTTATCTGTAGCTTTTGTGCCACTGGGTGGTTTGTCTGCAGACACAAATACATGGTTACGGAAGGGTATAAAGTGTGAAGTGTGTCAACAGTGAAGTGTGTGTGAACTGTGATCATTTCGGTTATGTAGAGAATGATGAGTGAAAAACATCTTCTCAGAAGTACTGTCAGCATAGCTTATATGAACTAGCTAGCATTAGCAGTAAATATTGTTAGCTTTTGTGAATATTACTTAAAAATCCTCTCAGAAATCCTGCCAAGTTGGCCCACATCAGCTAGCTAGCACCGTGACTATGGCCTCGTTTACACTGTCAGTTAAATGTCACCCAATTCCAATTTTTTTTGTCATATGTAACACAGATCAGGTATGTTCTATGACCATGTCAACAGGAAACGCATGCATTTGGATATTTCGAGATCAACATTTTTGTACTTATTCACGGTTTAATGACTTATTGTTATTTTAACGTGAAAGTGCGTGTGGAAGGGGTAAATGATAACATCGCAGGTGACATGGAGGAGGAAAATGTGGGGCAGTGGTCGACGGCTGAAGTTACCTGCCTTCTCACCCTGTGGGGAGAAGAGTCGGTTCTTCATAAAATGAAAGGCTCATACAGAAACAAATCTGTTTTTTGATGATATCACTGAGCAGGGCTACAAATGTTCCTGGCTCTTGTCAGCAAAAAATTATATAAACTTAAATCTAAGTACAAGGAAGTGAAGGACCACAATAATAAAAGCCGCAATGGACAAATTACATTTCCGTTCTATCAGCAAATGGATAGCATTTTAGTGGATAAGCCCAATACCAAGAACTGTTCTGAACAGGTCCCGTGAAGAAGAGTCTGTGGATGGGGAGGCCACCGGTATTCCGGTGGGGAGGTACACCGGTGTTTGCCATCCTATGTTGTTGCTTTGTCGCCAGTTGACCCCCGAAACAAGGTTATATTACCGTTATATAACCTTGTTTTGGGGTTGTCGTTACCGTTATATATAAATTGTTATACTGTACCAAACGTTAAAGGGATAACATAGGCTAGACTAAATTATGTCAGTCGAAAAGGCTTTACACATATTATACATCCAAAATTTTATTTGCTTTATTCATACGGCATATTACATGTTCAAAACTGGCCTATTAAATAGCACAATTCTCTGAAGTTGTCACTTTTATGCGCAATGTTTCAGATGGTATGGCAAGTGTAAACAAATGAATTGGATATGGGTCACAGGTAAAAGAACATGTAAACAGGCGGTCCAAAAAATCGGATATAGGCAACAATTCAGAATTGGGCATCAAGACCTGCAGTGTCAACGGGGCCTATGACTAAATCCCCTCAGAAATCCTTTTAGTTTAGCTCATATTAGCAAATTGCTCAACAGTAGCTTTTAAGAGTATGAACATTTACAAAAGATTTACTAAATATCCGCTGATAATCATGTCACATCGGCCATAAAGCTTTATTTCACTCCAGTGTTGCCAACTCCTCAGTAAGGAAAGTAGCTATTGGCTGTACTAAAAGTCGATAGAAGTCACTAAATGACATCATCGCCTAATTTGCATGATTGACAATTTGCTTGCAATTGTAACGAATACTGTAGGAAAAAGGAATAACCTTGTGGGAGGGCGAAAAAGCAAGGAAAAGACACTGTAAATATGTTTAGAACTTTAAATGTGCTATTTTCTATTTTTTGCCAATAGACCATCTCTTTTCAAAATAACTTCTTGACTTTAATGCTTTGTCTAGGTCCACATTACATATATCAATTGTGTTCTGTATTGTTAACTGTTAGAATTTAGTTTAAATGACTGCTATGTGGGTCAAAATTGAGTATCCAAAAGTTCTAAAAAGTCTCCAAGAACACCAGAAAAAGTGACTAGATTTGTCACTAGTCGCTAAATAGGGTTTGGAAAGTTGGCAGATTTAGCAAGAAAGTTGCCAAGTTGGCAACACTGTTTCACTACTTCTCTGAACGAGCCATTTCCATGTCTATTTAAGTGAGCTACTGCTGAGCCACGCCCCTCCAGAGAACAGCAGACTTACTAAAACAGAATAAATACTTTATTGAAAACATTGTGTCTGCTACTTGTGGATAGAAGCACAAAAATATCAACTCTTACCTGCAACTTTTCCGCCACCGTATTGATCGCCTGCAGACACAAATACATAGTTACGTTAGAGTGTGAAGTGTGTCAACAGTGAAGTGTGTGAACTGTCATCATTTCGGTTATATAGAGGATGATGAGTAAGAAATATCTTCTCAGAAGAAGTAAATATTGTTAACATTTAGCAGTAAATATTGTTAACATTTTTGAACATTACTTAAAACTTCTCTCAGAAACCCTGCCAAGCTATCTTATAACAACTAGTTACTGTAGCACTGTGACTATGAGCACATCCACTCAAATAGCTCATATTAGCAAGTTGCTCAGCAGCAGCTTTTAAGAGTATGAAATTTTACAAAAGATTTATTAAATCTTCTCCGATAATCATGTCATATTTGACCGTACTACCTATTATGAAGATGTAACCCTGAAGCGTATAAAATGTATAAATATGACCTAAAAGGCCTCCCGCAAATCAGCTTATATCAGTGATGTAGCATTAGCTATAAACGTTAAAGGCATTGATGAATACAACCAAAAACATTAGATAACATTGTAAGCATTTTTAATGTGTCTAAAATCCACTCAGAAATCCTGTCAGATTAGCTTATGTTAGTAAGATGTATAACAACAATAGTTAAGATTATGAATGTTTAAAAAATTTGACCTAAATATGCTAGCAAAAAACAACTCATGTAAACTCATACTACAGAAAATGAAAACCTAAACGTGAGACCTATAAAACAAATGACTGTGACCTTAAAATCCTCTCAGAAATCCTGATAGCTAAGCTCATATCAGCTAGCATTAGCAGTAAATATTGTGAGCCTTTGTGAACAAGATTTTAAAATCCTCTCAGAAACCTTGCAAGTTTAGTTCAAACTGGCTAGCTAGCCAGTATTAAATAAAATATAATACCATAAAAGTTTTCAGATATTCTGTCAGATTAGCTCACATTAGCTCAATAAACAATAAATGCAATGAAAGTTCAAATATTTATGAATTTGTCATTAAAATTCTCTCAGAAATCCGGTCAGATTAGTTCATATTAGCAAGCTGCATTATGACAATAGTTAAGATTATAAATATTTACAAAATTTGAGATAGATATGCTAGCAAAAACCAAGTCACATGAACTCATACTATCGAATATGAATCTATCTTGAATATGAGGACTACAAAATGTATGAATGTGAACTGAAATTATTGTCAGAAATCTTGTTAGTTTAGCTCATATCAGCTAGCTAGCCAGTATTCATATGCAATTTAATACCGTAGCATAAAAGTTGTCTCAGAAATCCTGTCAGTTTATCTCATATTAGCTCAATAAACCATAAATGCAATGAAATTCTAAATATTTATGAATTTGACTTTAAAATCCTCACAGAAATCCTCTCAGATTAGCTCATATTAGCAAGCTGCATAATACTGACAATTAAAATTAAGAATACTTACAAAATATGCTTTCAGTAATCATACCAGGATAGCTCATACTATTCAGTAAACTTCAGCTGTGAGGTCTATGTTTAAAAATGTATGACTGTAACCTAAAAGACCTGTCAGAAATCCTGTCAGTTTAGTTTATATTAGCTCGGTAAGCCAGGAATAGTTGTAAAATTGTAATTATTTATAAATTTGACTTTAAAATTTCCTCAGAAAATGCTGACAGATTCAAGTCAAGTAGGTTTTATTGTCATTTTAACCATATACAGTTCGCAGTACATAGTGAAACGACTGCGTACGAGATAAATTAACAATACTGTATAAATTAACAAAACTACTACAAAAAGACAACATAAAGTGCACTTGTGCAAATGTGAAACCACAACTGAAAAGCTAGCCAGTAGCCTATTCACAGGCAAATTTAAGACTATAGAATAGAAATCATTTTAAAAATCATTTCAAGTTAGTTCATATTAGATAAGGAGTTAGCATTAGCAATATATATGACGAATCCTGTCAGACGTCATGTCTGGCTAGCGCTTACTAACGCGATAGCCAGTTTTAGCCAGTATTAGTTCGCGTCAGTATCAATATCAGTAAATTGAATATATGATTTCAAAATCTCTCAGAAATCAAGTTGTGTTAGCTAGCGCATTTCAGCTAACCAGCTGTGAATATTCTGACCACTTAATATGATCTTGAAAGTCTTTCGCTAATCAACTTGCGTTAGCTCAGGTAGACTGAGTTTAATGTGTAATTTTTTAAACACAAAAACATATTTTCCAATAATTCATATAAATTCTTTACTACAGTGAAACTAACAGGATCGTAGCTAAAGTGTGTGTGTGTTTTTTTTAATGGTGTAATGGTGTAGCTGTGTGCTGAAGTCAAAGGAAGTCTACCTGAAAGCGAGAGACTAAAGAAGAGAGAAAGAAAGAGCGCGAGATTCTTGTGGTTAGTGCAGTAAAAGAGAAAAAAAAATTGAAACTGACTACATATCTGTCTTAGATGTGTGTGTCTGCGTCCCACAGACACACACAAACGCACGCAAACAATCAAGCGAGCAAACACTGCAGCTGCAGCTTTCAACAAACTACAACATAAATGTGTGACACTTTGGATCAGACGCTCATTAGTCAGAAACAATCGGTCTAACTTTCTTCTACTGTGTACGAATGAGTGTGTGAAACCTACCACGGGTGAAGCCCTGATGTTTCCACACAATTGTGTGTATAATTAGACACAGCGGGCTGACTCTAGTTTTGATTTGAATCACTCCATGGGTTTTTTTTTTTTTTTTTTAGAACAACACACTCTGGAGGAAGACGGCATCACACCCACGCAGACCGGCTCGGTGCGCTCCTACAGACACTGTGCTCCTGCTCCACACAACTTACAAACTCATATCTGTGCTGTAGTGCACCTGTTGTGGTAGAGTTTTTATGTCCATGCTATGTAGTTGTGTTCCCGTGGTGTAGTGGTCCTGTTGTGTAATTGTGTTCCTGTTGTCTAGGAGTTTACCTGTTGTATGTGATCCTGGATCCTGGATTTGTCTAAGTGTGTATCCATTGTGTAGTTGTTTTCCTCTCGTGTAGTTCTGTTGTGTGGTACTGTTATTTTGTCCCTGTTGTGTAGTTATGTAGCTGTGTATGCTGTGTAGTTGTGTTCCTGATGTGTAGTTGTGTATGTGTTGTGTGGTTGTGTAGATGCTATATAAATGTGTACCTGTTGTGTGGATGTGTATGTACAGTATTGAGTAGCTGTGTAGTTGTGTAAGTGCTGAGTAAGTGTGTTGTGTAATTGTGTATCTGTTGTGTAGTTGTGTTATTTTGTACATTTAGTGTAGCTATGTATGTGTCGTGTGGTTGTGTAAGTGCTGTGTAAGTGTGTTATGTAATTGTGTAAGCGCTGTGTAGTTGTGAATCTGCTGTGTATCTGTTGTGTAGTTGTGTTGTTTTGTGCATGTTGTGTAATTGTGTAGGTGTGGTTGTGTAAGTGCTGTGTACGTAAGTACTGTATCTATTGTGTAAGCGTGTACCTGTTGTGTAGTTGTGTTGTTTTGTATCTGTAGTGTAGCTGTGCATGTGTCGTGTGGTTGTGTAAGTGCTGTGTAAGTGTGTACGTGTGTAGCTGCGTATGTGTTGTGTATGTATTGTGTAGCTGTGTAGTTGTGTATCTGTTGTGTAGTTGTGTTGTTTTGTGCATGTTGTGTAGCTGTGCATGTGTCGTGTGGTTGTGTAAGTGCTGTGTAAGTGTGTACGTGTGTAGCTGCATATGTGTTGTGTATGTATTGTGTAGCTGTGTAGTTGTGTAAGTGCTGAGTAAGTGTGTTGTGTAATTGTTTAAGTGCTGTGCAATTGTGTATCTGTTGTGTAGCTGTGTTGTTTTGTACACGTTGTGTAATTGTGTGTGTGCTGTGTAAGTGTGTATCCGTTGTGTGGCTGTGTAACTGTTGTGTAGTTGTGTTGTTTTGTGCATGTTGTGTAATTGTGTATGTGTAGGTGTGGTTGTGTAAGTGCTGTGTACGTAAGTACTGTATCTATTGTGTAAGCGTGTACCTGTTGTGTAGTTGTGTTGTTTTGTATCTGTAGTGTAGCTGTGCATGTGTCGTGTGGTTGTGTAAGTGCTGTGTAAGTGTGTACGTGTGTAGCTGCGTATGTGTTGTGTATGTATTGTGTAGCTGTGTAGTTGTGTATCTGTTGCGTAGTTGTGTACTCAGTGCTCAGGGGGCGTGTCTCTGGCCTGTTATCAGTAACTGACTCTGAGCTCCAGCTGCTCGCACCTCGGCTTTAACGGCACTTTAACGACCACACTCACTGCTGCACCTTTTCATTCCTCTGATGTGTCTTCGATCTGTCTGTCACTCTGCCCGTCTCTTTCTCTCTCTCTCTCTCTCTCTCTCACTCCATTTCGCTTTCATACACTCTTTCTACTGTTCCTTCTCTCTATCTATCTCTCTCTTTGTTGCTCTCTGTCTGTTTCTATCTCTGAATCTTTCAGTACGTCTCTCTGTCACGATCTCTCTGTCTTTATCTCTCTTTGTCTCTCTCACTGTATAGTTATCTTGGTTTCTCTTCTCCCTTAATAAAAAAATTATAATAAAGTAGTGAAATAATACACTATGATTAATATTTATTTCGTAAGTTGTAATGTTAATAACTGTAATATATTGATTGTATATTTTAAGAACTGATCATGTTCCAGTGTGCACATGCAGGCCAGGAAACATGATGTCACCAGGGAAGTCAGCGGCGTCCTTCATCTGCATGTCCACAACCTGTGAATTCTTTAATGAGGTCGTTACTGTAGACGCGTCTGTGCTTTATTCTGTCGACTCAGACCTCAGTATAATTCATAAATATGGTGTATTTATCCGTATAAACATGTGCTGTACACACACTCAGGTTATTATAAAGCACAGAGAGAGAGAGACTGAGAGAGAGAGTGGAATCCTCCAGCTGACTGCGAATCTAATCCTCTCAACACACTCCTTATGCATTTCTCATCAACCTTATAATGCACGACACACAAAACCACACACACGCATGCATGCATGCATGCATGCACGCACATGCCAACATCACGCACACACTCACGCACTGCACTGACCTAAATAAGTCCACATAGAAACTCAGACCTGATCAACACACACAAACGCACACACACGCACACACACACAGGAACAAAATCTGAATTTTGGTTGATTATTATGTAAGAGGTTTATGTGTATGTGTGTATAAGAGAGAGAGAGAATGTGTATAAAGGGTGAAGTGTGTTGTTTCATACCTCCAGAGGTGGCTTCAGTGGTGGCAGCTTTAGCAGTGGTAGCTTTATCGGTAGTAGCTTTAGCGGTGGTAGATTCAGTGGTGTTAGATTTAATTTCAGGAGATTCCTTGGTGGTATTTCCCAGGGCGTGTGTGGTGACGGGCTGAATTAGACCTTGGCCTGAGTGCTTAAGTTGTGTGACATTTTGCTGATCAGATGTGTTGGTGGTACCATGAGGAGGTTGAGTGTCTGTACTAATAACAGCATCTGTAGTGCTCTTGTCCTGCTCTGGTGTGTCTGTGTCTCCTGGTCCTGGCACGGTAGTGTTTAGTACAGGACCAGGGTAAAAAGATTTTGGTTGAACTGTAGAGTCTGTAGCGCTGGTCACCATGCAGATGCACAACACAGCCACTAGAGGGAAAGAGAAAAAGTTAGCGTGATGGTGACACACGTACAGACAGACCTGCGGACAGACAGAGTGAATGTGAAAGACAAAGAGAGACAGAGAGACAGATAGGGAATATAATTATGGGAGTGAGACAAATAAAAGCATGGACAGAGGAAGATCGGGACAGAGACAGAGTGAATTAAAGAGTGGGACAAATAAAATAATGAGGAATAAATAAGAGAGTGAGAGAGAGAGAGAGAGATCAGGACAGATACAGAGTGGATTCGAGACCAAGCCACAGATAAAAAGATTTTTAAAAAAAAGAGAGGTAGAGACAGAAGAAGACAGAGTTATAATGAGTGATACAAGGAGAGAGAGAATGGTGCAGACAGGAGAGACAGAGAGAGAGAGAGAGACAGAGAGAGAGAGAGTAGAATGTTAATCAATTTTTGTAAAAACATTATTCACACAGTATATATTCAATTTATTCAGATTCTAATTAAATTATGGCGCTATATAACTATGGCTATTAATCGATTAAAAATTTGAATTCAATTTGAATCTAGTTAATTACAGTCATAGTCTGTGGTTATTCACGATTAATCACAATTTTAAAATACTCAAATTTACTTGTACTGTTGGAATAAAGAAATGCACGACAAACTGGTTAGAGGAAACCGACTGTGCAGCCATTATTTGTTTTTATAAACATATTTAGGATTGTGCAGTACAGAGTGACATAACTTTTTTTTTCAGCATAAAATAGGCGATATGATGAACTTAATTTTAGTCCATTCTAACCGACTTCCCCGAACACGACTGAGCAAAAAATTAGAAACTGGGTCACAAAGGCAAAGAAATAGCACAAATACACACAATCACGAGTTTCTATGGCTGTCTTCGGTTGTTTCTATGACCAAATAATAATAATAATAATAATAATAATAATAATAATATGCTCATTTCTAGAGTTCTACTTTTTTCCAACTCCATTCCCACATTCTGGTAGTAGTAAAATGTACCTTCTATAAAAGTAATGATGACTTTAGTTTGACCTGACGACCGAAAACACAAATACACAGTGTGAAGTCTGAAGCCTCCCGGTTAACGCAGACCAGAAAACCTTCTATATGGGTTTTAAGGGTAATAATATCTCAAACATTAACTACACATCAAGGTAGAAAGTTTTCTTAATCAGACTGCCTGCTTTATGTCTAAGACGATGGCCTCCCAGGAACTCCTTAAACGGTCCAAACATGTGGAAATGGCTCGTAGCGAGGTCAGGGGATGTGATATTAACACCCAGCTGAGTTCCTGTAATGTGCAAGTGGTGTTGGTGTACAGTTCACACAGACAGATGCGTCTCTTATTCGTCCTCAAATTGGTGACAAGTTATCCGTCAGTTTTCCATAAAAGGATCAGGCGTTCCACTCTCTTAATGCTCATGCGGACGACTGCAGTGGGTTCCCGGATCGTCATTCACAGACATACTGTACGGCCTTCTTTAATATGTTTTCACCGTCCAAATTTATGGAATGTCATTTACTAAATGTCTCATCACCGTATTGTGTTTGATGTCTATAAATGTCAATCACTTTAACGCCTTCATTCACCAGAAATGTCATCACAAGTCCTGGTTTGACAAGAACGCCCCTCGTATGTATATATACAGTATATATAAAACAGTACAATCGTTTTCTCAGCATGCATTGGATAATGATAATAATAATAATAATAATAATAATAATAATAATAATAATATGATGTTAAGAGTTTCATGCAGATTTCCTCTTGTTTCCTGCAGTGCAATAGATTTTATTTAGTCTAAGACAAATAAGAAACAATATTCTGCATTAAAGCTGACCGACGTTGCCAGTTTATCACCAGTTACATTCCCATTTAGGCAGATGTTTTATTGCGTCTTTCCTCTTTACTGCAAAAATGCTGCTTTTTTTTCCTAAAAAGTGTGGCTTTGGGATTTGAACAAATTACCTTTTTGTAAAGAAACAAATGTAGGAAAAGTTTAACTTTGGCATGAAAAGAAAAAATAGACACAATTTATAAAGGATAAATTATTAGTTGTGTCTTAATATGTCTCAAATAGTGGAGACGTTCTGTAGAAACCAACCTAATCAACAGATTTATAAATTTTTTGATAATGAAAAAAAAAAAAACGGTTACTGGTCAGATGAGCAGAGAAAGCTCGGTGATGATGAGTGAAATGAATTCACTGTAAATGATAAATATAATTCAGATTATATATAATGATGTAACCATTACAATCTACACTGAGATACAAAAGACATAAAAGAAGAAGAAAAAAAGTGATAATATTTTTAAGGTCAGGCCAGAGCCACATGGCTGGATAAAGCTCTTAAAGCATAACTGATGTTCTTAAAGATAAAAAAAAAAAAAAATCATTCAAATTATAATAAAACAAATCTTACCTTGAGCAAAAGCAATCAGATGGACGGCACTTCCAAACATCTTTTCTTTCCTTATTAATCAGATTCTCTCCCACACTTGTTAGACGGAGCTCGAGCCGCACCTCATGCACACGAAATGGCTTCTTGTTTCCACTTTGCGTTTTGTCAGGGCGAGTGTCATCACTGCAGGCGAGAACACCATCGTGAACAGGATGCCTGCATGCACTCACAAACTCACACACACACACACACACACTCCCTCTTTCTCTCAAACACTCAGCGAAATGTTCTAACCGCTCACAGGAAGTGGAACTCAGAAAAGAACAAGGTGTTTGGATAGTTCAATTCAACTCAATTCAATTTTATTTATATAGCGCTTTTACCAGTTGTCATTGTCGCAAAGCAGCTTTACATCCAAATCAAAAGAATTATTTAAGTTTGTATGGAATATGAATGTGTATAGTGATAGTGATTGTCCCTGGTGAGCAAGCCGAGGGCGACGGTGCTGAGGGAAAAACTCCCTGAGATGGTAATAGGAAGAAACCTTGAGAGGAACCAGACTC
>JAOVVA010000019.1:16179600-16191362 GCA_028565275.1 Leiocassis micropogon
GAGGATAGGGTTAGATGGAGGCAGATGATTTGCTGTGGCGACACCTGAAAGGGAACAGCCGAAAGACAAAGAAGAAGTTTATTATCAACAATAATAACATTTAAAGCTATTTGCAAACTGTTGTTATCGTTTATTTTAAACATAAATTAGCATTAAATTGCTCTGTCGCCTTACAAAGACATGCAGGAGTGTGTGAGTGAGTGTGTGAATGTTGACTGGAGTTCATTATGGATTTCATAATCACCAGTTGGCCTACCTAGATTGACAACATAAATGCATTTTACTCATGTTTATTACTAATGTTTTTTTAATTTTTTTTATAATAATAATATTGTTAATAATAATTTTAAAATTTATTGTTAATCCCATTATGGAATCAGGGATAAAAGCAATAGAAAATAGATCACTGTTCTTTTAAACAATTTCGACTTAAAGCTTTTTTTATTTATTTATTTTTTACTATTAAACTATTTTACAAGTACGTTACCGCCCTACTTTCCATACCCACGTGCTCTTTAAATATTATTATATTATGTTATGATAATAAAACGATGTATAATAAACAGGCTGGATTTGCATTAGTTAAGGGCTGGATTAGATTACGATTTAGCGCGTGCAGAGGCAGTAGATTTAGCGCATGCGCCGTAGAAACACACCGGGACCGACTCGTTCCTACTCCGGCGCAAATCGAGCAGGGGCCGCGGATCGGGCGGGCGGCGCGGGATGAAGACGCGGGAGTTTTACCAGCTGTTGCAGAGTTTTCTGTCGGAGGGAGAGTTCACCCCGGACTGCAGCAGGAGAGTGCGCAGTGACATCCGCCGCGCGTGCGACAAGTTCATCATCAAAGGTAGCTAAGCTAATGCTAATGTACCGTGATGGCGACTCCTGCCTGATCTGCGCCGTCCGTAACAACAGCGGGAAAAAAAAAAAAGGGGAAACAAATCAGCAGCGGGTTTATCGGACAGTTTCACCCTGATGGTGAAGAGAAACGTTTCTGAGAGGTTCAGTGAGCCGCTTTGTGTTCGGATCTGAACCGAATCAAACCGACTCCGAGTCGAATCACAAGTGGATCGAATCGGTTAAAGGTGCAAAAGAGATGATGTTTTTTTTTTTGTTTTTTTTTTTGTCGCGTGCTCAAGGTTATTCCCAACTTACAAAGTGTATAAAACAAATAAACAGCTCTCCTTATCAAACCCTAATCGATCGTGTCCCTGTGGACGGAGTGACGGCAAATCAAAACCATCACCTGCGGAACGATAAACGGTTAGGATCTGTTTAAATGATATTTGATTATAACGTAGTCCGCTTTAGATTCATCAACATAAAATTTACACTCACACAATACAGCTGGATGAAGGGATGCGGACATGTTTTTTAAAAATTATTATTATGATTGCTTACGAAGTGAGTCGAACACAGCGGGTAAAGAAAAAAGTAATCGATTCTGAAGAGCGATTGTTGATGTTCGAAATTAACAGCCAAAAAAAAAAAAAAACACATTCTTTTTTTTCTGGATGGGCTCACAAGCTCCGCCCCCAAATTCATGGACGCTCGTTGATAAGTCGGCGACTCTATCGTCTAGGCTAGCTTATCACTATCGATGCAAAACGTAATAAGAACACACAAATAACGCGAGAGTTACTGCTTTAGATTGTTTGCTTTTTTTTCTCTCAAAACTGCAACGATCGATGAGGTTTACAGCTAATCTAACGAAGAAGAAAGTAACGTTGGCCAACGTGTTATTTCGAATTATGATTCCAATCCCAATAATCCTACTTTGCCAGTGTTTTTAGACCATCCTGCTGTAAAACCCTTTGCAAAATATTTTTCAGACAAATACCAAGATATAAACCAAACAACAGGGCAAGTAATAGCTAACATTAGCTAGCGATTTTTTTTTGTCTTCTTTAAATGTCTAGACTTTTTTTGAATTTATATCCAAACAGATTATCTGATCTTGGACTCCTCGCACAACTGCAACGTTTTTTCCATTAAAAATCAAGTCTGATGTGACGTCGCGGAAACCTTCAACGACTTAAGTAACTTGATTTTGATTCACAAGCCCACCCACATTCCCGCCCACTCACTCAACGCTCCGCCCCCCACACCCTACTGTGTCAGACGTCTGCTTAGCATCAACAAGAAAAGTCAGAATAGCGCTTTAAAGTGCACTCAGACGTTCAGTGGTTTGATGTTGAAAGTGTCTATAAAATGACTATTGAAGCCACTAAACAAACATTCCGGAGCGGATCGTCCCTGTGCTCAGACCATTACTTAACCTATCATGTTTAAAAATTGTTTTCTACATTTTTTTTTACCCACATAATTTGTGCTAGTAAGAAATAAAAAAATATCATCTATTGCACCTTTAACTCTGGAACATTACCTGAGAGAGTGAGATTCAAGTGATGCTTAAAATGCCTTGCTGTAAATGTAAATGCTATATAGAAATAGGAAAAAAAATGGATTCAATTGAGTCCAAAATCTCAAGATGTTTTCAATTCATTTTGTTTATATACACCGGTGGTGCTCTCTGGTGGTGATCGAAGGTATCGTGATTATATCGTGTCGGGTGTGCCCTGGTGATTCCTGTCCATCGTTAATACATTCATCATTAAAAGTCTTGTTTCTTTTCCTGACAGATGGAAGACTGTATTACGTGGGTCCTAACAAGACCTACATGCGGCTGGTGGTCATGACCGAGGAAGAGAAGAGATTCGCCCTGAGTGAGTGTCATGGCAACACCGAGACTGGCATCCATCACGGCGTGCGGAGCACCAGGAACAGGGTCATCGCTGGGTACTACTGGCCAACGCTTATAAAGGACGTGACAGAGTGGGTACGTCCTGAGAGCTCCTCGTTCACACGGCAAAATTCCCAGTGTACTCTCATGAAGGGTCGCTGATCCAGTTCGGAGGTGACCTCGCTGAGCCCTAACCCGTTTTGAGCTGGAAGAAAAATGTCTTTAACTCATAATTCCTACTTAGAAAGTCATGAAATTGTCCCAAACCATGTGACATCATATCAACACCACTTAAATACATCACTCATGTTAGAGGAATCAC
The DNA here is from genome assembly GCA_028565275.1 of Leiocassis micropogon. Classification (NCBI taxonomy): domain Eukaryota; kingdom Metazoa; phylum Chordata; class Actinopteri; order Siluriformes; family Bagridae; genus Leiocassis; species Leiocassis micropogon. Next base: position 16,182,666 of record JAOVVA010000019.1, read on the forward strand.
TTTGTAGCTCGAACTCCTGTTCAGACATGTCGTAATTCCGACGTCTGACGTCTCACTTCCGAGTTAAGTCCAACATACAGTAGCACCTGCAGTTGTCCGTAATTCAATCGTATGCTTTTTTTATTGCGACCTGCTATTTTGTCTCTCTTTTTTTTTTTTAAGCAAGAAGGTCACTGCATGTGTGTTTTTACCTTCCAGACAAATAAAAAAAAAGATTTTCAATTAAAATGTGTGAAATTATTTATATTAATTTATTAACTCTTATTTCAGGTGAAGTCTTGTGAACGCTGTCAGAGCAACACCGGTAAGACGGGGACGCCGACTGCGAAGGTATCAGTGGCTACACTTTCGATTGACAAAAAAAAGATAAATGTGCTGGAGTTTTAAACCAAAAATTTGAAGGTGTCAGGTTATTTTTGGAAATTTTGCTTTAAAATAAAATCGAGGTCTGAACAAAGTATAAAATAACATATTTACAATAATACATAAAACATAAATGACTAAATATGAGAGGTTGTGTGAATTGATTTATCTACACTGGCCAGTTTATTAGGAATACCTGTACACTTTTTTACAATCATGCAATTTTCAGGCAGAAGCAGCAAAACATTTCATTTCACAGTCACGTCAATCGTCCACGTGTGCGACGGTTATGCAAGAGGAAACACCTCGTTGGAGGGAAAATGATGCTCGGTTGCTACAGGAAGTCTGCGGTAGCTCAAATCACTCCTCTGTACAAATGTGATGAGCAGAAATGATGAGCAGTCCGACAGAAACTGGACAGATTGCATGGTTACAACGTCTCCACTGCACAGTAGGTGTGGTGCGGTCTGAGGACTGGCCAAAAGATAACCAGGGTGTCTTACAGAACTCCAACTAGATGCTGAGTGGTACTGAAAGGGAAACATGTGGAGAAGAAAGAGTGTGGGGAAGTGTCGGATAAAGCAGACGAAGAGTTAAGACAGAACAAAACAAGGTAAAGGAAGGAAGCATCAGATGTTTAAAAGGAAGTCTGGTCCGGAAAATCTGCTATAAGAGACCGGGAAGATGAGGAAGCACGAGGCCATCATTAAACCACAGAAGAAGAAGAGGAGGAGCGTTCAGCTTGGCAGACTGTAGTTCCTTCTAGTGTTGGATTCACCGCTCGGCGCTCAGGACGTCCGTCCTCTCTGTTAAACCTTCTGTTTAAACACTATATAAAATGAAGTGCTGATCCACCCGGACACCTTCTCTTAGTAGAACGTATATGTGTGTATCCGCAGAAAGCTGTTCCGCTGAACGTATTCGTCCCCCACGCTCCTGCTGAAGTCTGTCCCTCATCAGAGTCATGTCCAGTCAGAGAGGACGTCCTACAGGAGAGTAACGTTCTTCCCATAATTACAGCCATAGAGGAAACGACTTCCGCGGAGGAAATGAAGCCTTTTTTCCGAGGTAGAGTCGCACTCGTTACTTTTGTAAGCGCCCCGATTTTTTCATTCATTCGTTTCTTTTTATTTATTTTTAATCATCTTGAACTCCTTGTATTGCAGTGGTGGTGGGAAAGGTCCGGACACTTCTGGATCCTCCTTTGGTTCAGCAGATGCTGATTAAAAATAATGTAAGTGTGTGTCATAGTCTGAGTAAACGCTTTCGGCCGAAACACAATATTGGTGCCGATTTAATTTTTTTACGTTATACATATGATACAGAAAATGTGTGTGGCCAAAGAAACAACTTCTGAAGTTTATGCAACATGGAAGTGACCGATCTCGCTTCCCTAAAAATCTCAAGTTGCTGACTTCAGCCAAGATGAAACGGCCATTTTTTAGCATTATACTGTCTCGCTTCAAACAATAATCATTTAAAATGCAAAATATTTATATTTCTTCATGAGTATTGATGATAAACTTGGCTTCTAGCAAAATATGACCTGTAAAAACTGTTGCTTAAATTAAAGCATTCCGTACAAAATTAAGTATTTTTCCCCCCCAAAAATCTGTAGTGTCCGTAACCACATCATATTTATGTTGCAATATCTTAACAATTTAGCATTTTAGAATAAAACACTTTTTCAGGTTTATGTCTTTTCATGTGAAATCTAAACATATAGTTTCATCTGAATGACAGTTCATTGAAAGATTTCAATTCAAAAAGTTATGGTCACTAAAACATAAAAGGGCATGAAAGTGTTCTTAGCAAATATGTTTTTATGTTTTTGTTTGATGAAAATATAAATGTGTATGAAAAGCAGGAGATGAGTATTATGTAAATGGTGTTTTTTACTTTACACACTTTTTAGCATCAATACCTCGTTTGAGCACATTTTCAGCTTCAGGAGCTCCTTATGATAATCTTCATGCAGTTTTTTTCTTCCCCTCCTGTGTACAGAATGAACAAAGCACACAAACTGCACACACACCTCACGCTCATACAACAACAAGAGAACAGGTGAGATGAGGTACGAGAGTGTGTTTAAACTTAAACCTATTGCACGCGTCCTGGTTATTGACAACTGTGTTTGTCCTTTGTCTCTTTCTGCTACAGGAAGTAGATATCAATTTCATATATAAAAGATATTTGCTCCAAGAACTAGAAGTAAGGAAAGCAGATCTCCAGTACACAAAGCTGAAAATCAGAAAACTGGAGCTGGAAATAAAGAAAATGGAGAAAGAAGTAAGTAGTCGAATGAAGCTGTATATTGTAACGTGCTCTTTATCACTTGTGTTTTAACCGAGATGTTGTTTTCTTTCCCGCAGGCTGAACAAGATCATTAAAACACATTTATTTTGTCATTCAATAAAGATAAATTATCAAATAAGGCGGCTGTGTGAATGAATCTACCCACAGGAGGAAATATTTATACGTACACTTACTGCCAGGTTATGCGTATACATACACGAAGGTGCAGAATGTGGTATATGTTATAGTAAGTTTAGGCCTTTATTTGTCACATACAGTGGGGCAAAAAAGTATTTAGTCAGCCACCAATTGTGCAAGTTCTCCCACTTAAGAAGATGAGAGAGGCCTGTAATTTTCATCATAGGTATACCTATGAGAGACAAAAAATCCAGAAAATCACATTGTAGGAATCTTTTAAAGAATTTATTTGCAAATTATGGTGGAAAATAAGTATTTGGTCAATAACTAAATTTCATCTCAATACTTTGTTATATACCCTTTATTGGCAATGACGAAGGTCAAACGTTTTCTGTAAGTCTTCACAAGGTTTTCACACACTGTTGCTGGTATTTTGGCCCATTCCTCCATGCAGATCTCCTCTAGAGCAGTGATGTTTTGGGGCTTGCACAATTGGTGGCTGACTAAATACTCTTTTTTGCCCCACTGTATACTGTAAAGCTGGGGAACAATAGTCTGTTTTACCGTGGGAAGAAGGGGAGGGGGGGGTGGAGGAAGGAGGAGAAAAAATGAAGGAAAAAAAAACCATTAGAAAAAATAAGGTGAAACGAGAGTTGTTACCATCTTGGCTGTTTCCCTCATTGTAATTTTAAGATTTGCATCAAAAATGAACATTTTTATGCATTAGGGAGGGAGAGGTTGTGGATCCAAAGGGCCCAGGTTCGATTCCCAAGTATGACTTTTTTTATTTTTTTTTTTCGACCCAAAAATCTGACAAGTGTCACAAAAAAATTACAAATAGTGCCTAATTAATCATAACATGAGGTTAGGTTAATGTAAAAGTATTAGAGTTTGTTGTTAAATGCTTCATGTTGTGTCACACAAAAAGTAAATTTGACTAATATAATCAATATATAATTAATTAATTAATCTCTATATGACTGTGACCTGCTGGAATGAAGGCAAATTCATTACATATGAAATATTAATCTGGTGATGTACTTTAAAGAGAATCATTTTCTGTCATTTTTTCATCTTTCTATAAAAAAAAGCCAAACTCTGCTTGACCCCTGTTTGTACAGATATTTCTGATAAATCATAAAGCTTCTGCAAAAATATAATGCAAATTTATTTAACAAATTATGGTATCATTATACAGTTAAATATTGCACTCACTCATTATCTCTCCACCTTCTTCCAGTTCTTTAAAACTAAAAATATCTAAAAAATAATTGCTATGAGGAAATACTGTACATACAAAGAAAACCTTAAAAATGACTGTCTTTCTGGTAAAATTGGTTTTAAAACAACAATAAAAAAAAAAAACAGAAAACATGTATCTATGTATATAGAGGTCCAATCTGCAACTTAGACACTATTTACACACCACCAATTAAAACACAAGTTTTCACAAATTATCAGTCTATTTTTTATCAGCCCTTTAATTTTGTCAATGCATAATGAATTTGTGTGTTGAAGGCTCTTGTGAATGTCATGGGGTCCATGTCACAGCCTCTGCTAGGCGACAACAGTCTGTCCACTGGCCAGGTGATCCGGTGGATCCTAAGACACGACAAGCCATGGTCCCCACGCCTGGTGTAAATTCACTGTTTGTTTTGGGACGTCTGAAGTCCAGTGGTCAGCCCCACATGATGCAGAGCAGAGTCTGCCTCACGCTGCTTGGCAGAAAGTTTTGACAGAGAGCTATGATGGTGCTGAGTGTTAAACCAGTTTCAGTCCTCGTCCAGGCGGTCCACTCGGTCCATCCGTGGGACAGTTCTTATCCACAGCCTGATAAATATCGCACATACAATAAAAATCAATACCTATACTGCCACAAGCAAGAAAACAATACACATGGCGCTGTACAAACTCTCACCAAAAGACCTGGCAGCTGTTGCTCAGGTGCTGCTGGATATCACCCTGGTGGTCCTTGGGTATCAGCAGTCATGGTAGTTATGAGAGAGTGACAATGTCCTTCTTGCCATGGCCTTTGTATCAGCTCTGGACAGTGCAGAAGAGCTGGGGAGGGACTGAGAGAGTAAGAAAGCATAGTTAAATGGATTATATATGAATGAAGACTAAAACCCTTTAAAAAAAAAAAAAAAAACACTTCTAGTGACAAGGACAAAAAAAAAAATAATAGACATATTTTAAAATCTAATTTAAGCTGTGAAATTATTATAACATTACCTTGCTTGCATGCATCAGAGTCGAGCTTAAGCCGAGCCATGAGCCCCTCCGGACCGCGGCTTTGTGAACGGCAACCAAAAACAGGACGCTTAAGTGGTGTCTTGTTATTATTTTAAATAATTAAATCACACACACACCTCTATTACATAATCAATCATAATCGATATTTAACAAATTTACATTTGATTATACATTTATATTTTCATTTCTTAATCTGTATAATAGTTTAATGGCAAACGATAAGAATGCATTCCCTTTAAACATGGATTACTTTTGGATGGACTGATAGATAGATAGATAGATGGATAGATTTTATATCAGTCTATAATACAGGAGGATGGCAGATAGCTGTAATACGCAGTTTGGATCAGTTCAGTATTAGAGTCTAAACATACTCGAGGTGGATTTGTGCCACAACAGATTGTATGAGAATATAGTCTACTGGTCTACTAACATTATGGTGTTGCTGTAGACGGGCTACAGTTGATTATTCATTGTTTTGTCGAGTGCACAGTGATTGATTTTAAAGCATCAGATTATAATCTCATATTAGTTAAATATGCACCACGTGTCCGTTATAACGCTGTGATGCCGTGTGTGTTACATGTTGGAATGCCGATATTTCAGCAGCCTGCACTCATTTTGTACATGCACAGGAAATATTTGTGTTCACGTTTATTTTACAGGCAAAACGAAATGACATGGTTTTGTTATTCTTCTGATCATATGCGGGGCTGAACTCCCCCAGGACTAACATCACCGCGACCACTGTGTGTTAATAAATACATAGAAGGTGTCAATACTGGACGAATACACTGCGAAAACAGTAGCGTTAAACGCTGGAAAACACTAACATACACCGCTAATGTGTAAGGGTAAAACTTAGTGGAGGCATGTATCTTTAGGAAACGTTAATGTTAATACAGCATCGGCAACTTTACAATAACGTTATATAACGCAAACCGCTTAAATAACGTCTATTTATCTCTGAAATTGTATCCACTGGAGGCGGGAGCAAGACAGATATTTTGCAAATGGAGGATGCTGATTGGCTTTGAATTTTGCAAGGAGTGAGATGTGATTTGTATTCGAAAGAAGCAGCCGCACGGTGTCCAGGTAGCGGCAGCGAGGCTTCTGTTTCAGCCTTGAGGTGTTAAGTGGGGTTGATCACAGTAGTGATGGAAAGTTTGAATCATTTTAGTGACTCGGTTCTTTGAATCTCGTTCATCAAAATGAACGAATCTTTTTTGAGTCGTTTAGTTCATTTCGTTCTTTTTATCAGAAATAAAATAAAATGTTACGTTTTCAATAAAAAAGACTCCCAACACGTCTACATACACAGTTTTTGGCTCTAGTTCCAGTAATCAAAATATTACAACGCAGCTAAGGACATATTATAATAAACAGAATGAGCAGCTCACCATCATATCTTCTAGTCCGAGTCGTTTGTTCTTTTGAATCTGTTGCACCGCACAGCGTCTATGGGAGTCACGTGACCAAAGAACGAACGACTCGGAGTAGAAGAGTCATGGAGAAAGAATCGCTAAATTCTGTTTCCTGTACATAACCTACGGAGGGTTTGCAATGATTTGCGCATGTACAGTAATGTGGCGTGACCCAAAAAGAGTTTTATTTTGAAATACATTTTTCAATTTGAAATTGCTCCTGCATGAGACTAGATGAAGAGCACTAGAGAAATACAAAAGCAATGTAAGCAAATTAATGTCTCGCTTAATTTGTTTAGAAATATAATTTATTTTGCAATTTCATGAGAAGCTTTTAAGTCCATCATTAATGTTACTCAATTTATAATTATAATTGTCCAAAATTAGACATAAAAACTGATTAAATTAAATAAAAGTAAAGTAAAATTCTTAAATAAAGTAAATCTGTAGTCCAACTAGTGACCATGGGGGCCAATGGTGTCCAATGTATTCATTCCCATTTTTATGACCATGGTGGGACCTTCAGTCAACTTTCAAACACTACGGGCAAATTGCTAACCCGTGCAGCCACTGTTTATATCTAACAATTAATAGATTTTTGACATAATTGAAAACCAGGTGGCCATTTTGTAAATTAAGATTTTTCTCTAAATTGTCATTGGTGTTACCAGGAAGATATGTAATACCAGTTATTAAATGTATTTAAAAAAAATGCATTAAGCTTTACTTTTTGTGGATTCATAAAGTTTGAAAGTACAACAGAACCTTGGATTCTGAGCATAATTCATTCCGGAAGCGTGCTAGTACAGTGTATCAAAACACTGCGGATTTCCTGCCCTGCACAAATTAACCTGCACTTTACCTTTGAAAAAAATCCTGACAGGGCAGTGTTTCCGTTAGTGTGTGTGTGAGTGTGTGTGTAGTGTGCGTGTAGTGTGTGTATGTGTGTGTGCGTGTGTATGTGTGAAGGTGAGAGGAGGTAGGGGGCTACTGTGTAAGACAATTTTCACACACAAACACACACTAACGGAAACACTGCTTTCTGACAGAGAGAGAGACTCTAGAAACTGGAACTTTACCAAGGAACACTTGCTTTTGCTTTATGCGCAGCACACACGTAGACGCAATGTTATAATAAACAGTCTGACTATACGAGTGACACACGCTCACTGAGACTAAGCATGGGAGGTGATTACCCATAATCCCACAGCGTGAGAGAGAGAAAAAACATTTGCTCAGTTGTGATCACATGGTGCTCGGCAGACGAAGCGCATGCGTACTACTCGTATATCAAGACCTCGCTCGTTTATTAAGTTCAAATTTATTTTTAAAAACTTTGCTCGTCTTGCAAAACATTTGCAGACAGAGTTAATCACAATCCAAGGTTCCACTGTAAGTTATTCCTATTAAAGAAAGAAGAAATACAGTTCTCATTGTAGAAGACCTTACAAAAAATAACTGTAGTTTTATACATGTGCAGTACATACACAGAAAACGCAGTGATTTGGACATGAAAACACTGCATTTTCTATCTTTTACTGCAGTAATATAATGCAGTAATATTGCAGTAATACTAATATGCTGATAATATTAAACAGCTACTGCAGTTAATATAGTTGTTGTACTGCAAATAAAATATACAGGCATAGGCAATTTAAATAAAGCTGAAGAATTACTTACAGTATTTCTATAATCTAAATGTGTGATGTAGTTTAATACAACTACATTACAACAAAATTATTGCAATTTCTTTTATTAATTAATTTTAAAAAATCAATAAAGCAACACACTTAAAACAACTAAAAAAAACAGACCATGAAAGCACTTTTACACTTAGCAATATTCCTGTTCAACAGTGCTGCTGCTAGGAGACACTGCTGTCAATCAGTGTATGACTGGTCGAGTATGTGAATATATATTACATTATAATAATATATTGAGCCTCCTCATTCTTCAACTTTGAATAAACACTTTCACGTCCCCTTCCTTCACTTTAAAGGCATTCTTGAAAAGCAAACAGCAAAACAAATATCCATTAAGAGTTGTGTAGGAAACACATTTAAATAATTAAAATGGAATAATTCCATATATACTCAATCCAACGATCTGTTTCTGTCATTATGTCCTAAACTACTGATAAATAATGGCTTGAGTTTGCTGTTTTTGATAGCGACCCTGTTAATTAATTAAGATTTCAGAATGTAATGTGAATTTGATGACTCTG
>JAOVVA010000019.1:16201134-16216164 GCA_028565275.1 Leiocassis micropogon
AGGAAACACGGGATAGCTTTCGTCCTCCCGACTGAGTGGTTGTGGTAGCCTTGATGTGTGTGGGAGCCTCCTAGTGACGGGGAGTAATTGGCCACTACTAGATTGGGGAGAAAATCGGGGAAAAAAAGAATTGGACAGGACTAAATTTATAGAAAAAAAAAAAAAAAAAAAAAAAAGTCCTCCTCTCTACTCTTAGCAATTATTACCTTAGGAGCTGTTTTTAAGATGTTTTCTGAATCATTTGTCATCTTTACTTTATCTTTAAGATTTAGTCCTAAACTTGAGGGGAAATTCTAAGAAAATATAATTCTAAGAATTTCCTAAGAATTTCATCAATAGGAGCAACTTTTAGGCTTAAGAAGCTTTGTGAATACGGGCGCAGGACTTCAACTGGGACCGTGTACTGTGGTCAGATGAGACTAAGATGGAGCTTTTTGGCAACAATCACTGTCTGGGTCTGGCGTAAAACAAAAGATTAGTATGTGGAAAAGCGCCTCATGCCTCATCCCCCTAAGTGCTGGCGAAAGGGTGTTGTACAAAGTATTAACATCAGCGGTGCCAATAATTGTGGCACACGATATCATGTAGCCTATCCCAGGAGACTTGGGGCACGAGGCAGGGTACACCCTGGACAGGGTGCCAATCCATCGCAGGGCGCGCACACACACACACACACACACACACACACACACACACACACACAGAAACTCACCCACTATGGGCAATTTTGGGAACGCCAATTAGCCTAACCTACATGTCTTTGGATTGTGGGAGGAAACCGGAGTACCCAGAGGAAACCCACCAAGCACGGGGAGAACATGCAAACTCCATGCACACAGAGACGGGAATCGACCCTGACCAGGAATCGAACCCGGACCCTGGAGGTGCAAGGCGACAGTGCTAACCATTATACCAACAAACAAACAACAACAACAAAAATTAATCGTAGAAAACTTGAGGAAAACATCTCTTTATTTAAGTATCAAAAGTTGCATCCAGTTTCATCTTTGGTTGTGGATAAACGTAGGCACTCGATTTAAAATCCTCCTTTCACACGTTCTATAGAAGGCACACTCATCAACTTTCATCACAAGTGCATGAACAAACCCGGGGAAATAAAGTCTAAGGCACTAAAACGAGAACCATCATCAACATCAAACCTTTTTACATTACAGAGCTTAGAGAGAGAGAGAGAGAGAGAGAGAGGTGAAGTCATCAGGCTATATTTCACACAACATGTCCTACAGATCTGTTTCCTGACCCGTGTGAGGCTCGGAAACGAAAGTGCACGAAGCGATAATTCTAACCTACGATCACACGTCGCGAGGTCGGAGATGAGAAGAGTGTACGGACAGTAGCGTTGACATTCCACGTGCAAAAAGTATAAAAACAAAGCATTAAATCGTAAACTAAATTCATATGTGCTTAAAAGGAGTCATTCAGCCACAAACACAACAAAACGACACGGATTTACAACACTCGCCCTGAATGTAGCCCATTAACCTGAGAGAGACGTTTGCTTTCATGGTTTTGTGCTGAAGCTAACGAGGAATCAAATCTGCTAAAAATCTGTAAATATTAATAAATACACGCGCATGTGATTGAGGAAAAAAAATCTGTTTCTAAACTTTAAGAAGGTAGAAAGCTAGCTGTTTAACATTCCAGTGTTCCGCTACCAGGTTGGATTTAATGCATGTTGTTTCTAGATACAGGACGGGCTTTTAGATGTGACTTAACGCCAGAAAAAAAACAAGAACAAACCAACCTTATATACAGAAAAAAAAAAGGTTTGTGCACCCCTCACCATCTGTTGAAGATCCCATTCCACTAGGTTGTGGACGCGGGGCTTTGGGAAGCCTTAATCATAGTGGGATTTCAAGAATCCTCCCGTGTCAGTTCATCCCCAAAGCTGACGGTTCAATGTGGTTGAGTTTTAGTCCCCACATTTAGTCCCCCTCAAGGTTCTTCACTCCAAACTTAATACACCATGTCTTCATGGTGTTGTGGATCTCACAGGAGCGTAGCGATTCTACAGGTTTGGATCCACTCAGTTGCCTCTAGGGGGCGTCATCATGGTCAGGTGCCCACAAACATTAAGATTTTACTAAACTTGGTGTGGTGGTGTTTTTTACCTTCTTGCCAGTGTCACACCAAACATTATTTAATCTGCATTACTGATGACGTTAAATCTTATATGACGAGCAAGATAGATTAGACTGGTTAATTAGCCGACGTTCTTTTAGCCATTTCCTAAAAACTTTTTTTTAAAAAGAGCATCAAGCAAACACGGGACACTGTTTCAGCTAATGGACTACATTCGAAAGGAGGCAAATTGACTATTTTTGTTTTTTTCCCCTGCATCACTCCTTCACAAGTAAACAACATACATAAAAATTCACAACAAAAATCTACAGTAAAGATATATGTTTGGAGTTTGCAGGATCTTAGAGTTAAGTCGTGAATGCACGCATGTCTAAAGTTCATACAAACAGTAAACAGAAGCGAGATTCAGGTGCAGTCTCGGATCGTCACGTTGACGTGCTCGGCGAGATGAACGTGGCGTGTGTGCAGCCGGTGCGTGTTTAGTGCCGTCCAGGTGGTGTTCGTCTCAGTGTTCCACCGTTCTTGGAGAAAAATCAGCAACAGCTCTTCAAACTTTTATTACCTTTAATAGACACCAGAACGTATAAATACAGAGCGGGAACACGCCTTTCAGGGAACAAACAGCAGCGGAAAAAAAATAATCTTTTTAAATTAGAAAAAAGGAAGTTTTTAAAAACTCAACACCATGAACACCCAATTCCAAGAGAATTGACATCAAAAAACAAACAACTGATTGTCAGCTTTCGGGTGCAGGTGTGTACTGCCTGCTCGGGTATCCTGTCGCTTTGGTGTTATTGTAGCCCCGTCCTCTGCCCCTCCCACCGGACCCTCTGTAGTAAGGGACCTGGCCGTCCTGTCTTCCGTATGCTGTATACTCTCTCTTTCCACGTTGGCCACGCCCCCTGTATCCTCCTCGCTCATCCGGGCCACGCCTGAACCCGGATTTGTAATAGCTCCGCCCGGTCTTCAGATCTGCGTCACTAAACTCCGCCTTCTCAGTCTGCCATTCTTCTACGAAATCACTCCCCTTTTCTTGTCTGTTACCGTTGGCCAACGCTGCCAGATCCACCCCTTTACTTGGCACACCACCTTGAGCGACACTGCTGTGCTGCATCTCGATGGTAACATGGACAGCCCCTGGCTTGATGTCTCCGCCCTCTGAATGTTGTTGACCTTGACAGAACTGTTTTTCTACATGTGGCATCAAAACCCTTTGAGCCCCTTCAATTATTGGTAGCACTGTCGGCATGGGGAGCTCCGCCCCATAATGTCTGGGATGAGGAACAGAAAAATGCTGAGACCCTACAGAGTGGGGGGGCGCAGAATACTGTTGTGATGGACCAGCAGGGGGCACTGGGTGCATACCTGCATATACGTTAGGGTGGGAGGCACCGGGCAAGGGCATCTGCATGGGCAGTGAATGATGGCTGAACAGCCCAACTTCAAACTGAGAAGGGGTGCGGACCATGCCCCTTACATCAAAGTGACTAAAAGGAGTGCTCCCTGCAGGGGATGGGTTAGGGGAAGGAAAAATTGGCCTAGAGTTGTTCTCTGGTTGCCAGGATACTGGAGCAGGAGAGACTTTGAACTGCATGTGTTGGTAGGCCTGAAACAGCGGAGCCAGGTAGGTAACCGGAGCCAACATCTGATACATGTATGCCTGTGGCCAAAATAAAACAAGTACAGGCTTTAACTGATTATCAAGTGGACTGGGAATTGTTAAACAGGTTAATTTATGCAATACTATAATAATAAATCAATCTGTGTACAGGTGAACATGTACAACTATATTGTATATTTTATTGCAAATAGCCTTACCTTAAGTCCAAGATTAAAGAAGAATCTAAGGACACTTGTATCTGCAAACAACAAAAAATGTTTTGGAGTCAAGAAGTGATTGTACATAAACCCTCATCCATTGACAAGATGTGCACACTTGTAAACCATTCGGTCTCTTCCCCATAAGAGAACAGTAAAAAATATATATAATAATTTTGGCACCAAAAATGCTACTTGACTAAAAATAAGTCAAGTACCTTTCTGTCACTGCAAAAGCAACAGCCAAGAGGGTGGAGTGATCAAGCTGGAACCAAGTCAGAGGGGGTGGAGGACACTGAGTACTTGAGGGTTAAGGCTTCATACCATTTCTTAAACAATGTCTTGAGTGTTAGGATTACAGAAAAAGCAGTTCAAGTCCAGCTCCACCCCCTGGACTTTTAGTTCTGCAGTGAGGACTATCTCGAGTAAGTAGAACCAGTCAACTGAAACATTAAATTAGACAGTTTTGCTTAAAGCAGACAAACATGGTGAAACTCGAGGAGCTATGTTTCCAACATGTCAGTATTTAAGTTATTACTTATCTCCCTCCAACCTCCAACTATTGTGCAGCAGTAAATATAAAAATCATATAGGTGGGCGTATTTGCGGACCGGGACGCACAACTTGTTAAAAAAAGAGGGACGGAAATTTTGAGGTCTTTACGTGCATTCTGCATTGTTAAAAAAGCAAGTATATTTCCGCCTTAAATCCCCAACTTCAGCATTACCAATGTGTATTTGGAAAAGGTGTTGTCAGTAAAGCAGATGAGAAAGATCGTACCGTTTGGCAGGTCTTTGCCGGCAGTGTTGTGGGAAAAGGGAGGGAGTGGGACAGCTTCACCCTTTTCGTTCTGGGGAAAACCAGGGTAAAACAGGTCTTGGCAAATCTGTTGAACTGAGAAAGGGTGCTGGGATGGGGCATCAGGCAGCAGGGCACCTCCGGCACCTGCAGAAATAAAAAAAGAAACCTCAATACTAGGGTGTAATGGATTTCTAACAGCAATAAAAAAAGGACTTGTTTGCTCTTACCTGCAACAGGTGAGACTGCAGGATCACACAGGTAGGGTTGAGGAGCATGAGCGAAAGGTGGAGTTGGAACAGTAGGAGGAAGACAGGGATCTGGCATGTGGGCAGATGTATTTGGAGAAAAAGATGGCATAGGGGCTGGATACGGAGGGTAGGGTGGATAAGGCAGGTGAGTACCAAAACCAATATGGTAGGGGGGAGCAAGAGAAGGTGCTGGTTGAGCAGGAGGGGTAATGGAGTGGGAGACATGGATATGAGTGGGTGCATCAGCCGAGTCTGGTTGCTCGGATGCCGTCTGCTCAGGAGGAGTATTTGAGGCAGCAGAAAGTTCTGTTGAACCAGGCACTTCTGTGGCAGAAGGAATCTGAGTTGGGGAAGGACTCTGGGTGGTTACTGAGGTAGTCTGGGAAATGGTATGGGTAAGTGAAGAAGCAGATTGAGTAGAAGAAGGGGAAGATACTGGGGTCGATATAGGGTTAGGGGCAGTTGCACATGAAGATACAGGTATTGTGGTTGGTTGAGAAAGAATAGGAGGGGTAATAGCTTCTGGAACCAAGCTCAGAGTCACAGGGGTAGTTACTGCTGCAGAGACTTGAGACTGAACTGTTTGAGACAAGTTCTGGGGTACTGAGGTTGTTGTCATAGGGGTGGTCTTGGGCATAGTTAGACACTGAGTGGGGGTACTCTGAAAGGATATCGGGGTATTTAAAGATGTGGTAGGCATGGGGAGAGACTGCGGTTGGGCAAGATTAGTCTGAGAGGATACCGAAATCACTCCAGATGGCTTAAGGGCGGCTTGAGATTTGACAGGGGTATCCTCAAAGAGAACTATGGGTCTTGTAGGTGGAGCAAGGGCTGTTGGAGACTGCATGGCAGTAGTCTGGGAAGAACCTGGCGGTCTTGAAGACGGAGCAGAGGCAGGTGGAGAGTGGATGGGGGTAATCTGGATAGAATCCAGGGGTTTGGTCGATGGAGCGGATGCAATTGGAGACTGGATGGGGGTAGTCTGGATAGAATCCAGTGGTTCTGTCGATGCAGCTGAGGCAGCTGGAGACTGGATGGGGGTAGTCTTGATAGAATCCATGGGTTTTGTAGATGGAGCAGAGGCAGCTGGAGACTGGATGGGGGTAATCTGGATAGAATCCAGGGGTTTGGTCGATGGAGCGGATGCAACCGGAGACTGGATGGGCGTAGTCTGGGAAGAATCCAGAGGTTTTATAGATGGAGCAGAGGCAGTTGGAGACTGGATAGGGGTAGTTTGAGAAGAAACAGGGGGTCTCGGAGATGGAGCAGGGGTTGATTGAGACTGCAGAGGGGGAATACGAGCAGATATAGATGATGATGATTTGTAGGGAACTCGGGCAAGTGGTGTTTTAGAGCCAGGGGCAGCTTTTGTGAATTTTGGAGCTGAAGGGGCAGGTAAGGTACTAGACTGAGCTGGGGTGAGCTCTTCTTTCGGGGGAGGAGATATTCTTTGGTCTTGATCCACTGAACTTTTTTTCTGGAGGACATTACAGAGAATAAAACAGGTATTAAACTATACCACAGTATGCAGAAAAAAAACTGCACTACACATGTAACTCTGGACATTTCAGAAAACTTACTGTTTGTTTTCCTCTTTCTGCCTTGTAACTAGGGTTCAGAGATTGCTCTTTGGTATCTGAAACAAATAATAAATGATCAAAACTTTCTGGTAAACCAAGCTTCAATATCCTATTGAATAGAAAGACATCCCAGAACCTGTCTTAATGCACTTTTGCCTAAACAGCGACCTCTGGGTTGCTTCGGCAAACCCGAACACAACAGTAGAACTTTTCTATTTTATATTCCAGGATTGTATGACCCAAAACGAGTCCAGGACGCTTCTTTTGTCTGTTTAAATCCGAGCTGTTCCATCTAGGTGCTAGGTATCTATGATTATAGCATTTAAAAGACCCTTTATGGAGCAATACTTGCAGAAGTGTGCCATCAGCTTGTTTGTAGCCCTGTCACAGAGTGCTCTTTGGATAAAAAAAAGTGGTAGCTCAGAGGGTTAAGGCTTTCTTTATCAAATAAAATTTTCCTCTCTACTTGGTAACAGTATCAAAGGCACGATGTTAAACCCTGTAAAAATATCAGGCCCAAGTTAATGATGGATCACTCATAAGCCTAATCTAACATTAAAAACAAAAATCTATTCCCTTGACCCACCTGCAGCTTTCTTTCTGGTTCCTTTCTTCTCAGGTCTTCTACTCCCCTCAATACTAGCAGCCTAAACACACGGGGACACACATCGGTACATTATAAAATACAATAACACTACAGAAAGACACCTCAGAAGGCCTCTATAACATCTCAGTCAGTTCACTCTGAGAATATTCAGTGGCGTTAAACGCTAAACTTTCATCTTCAGAACTGATCACATATAAAACAAAGTAAATGTGCTTTAAAAAGTTTTACCTGCGCACTTGCTTCGAGCGACGGAAAATTCTCCTCGTCTTTGTTCAGGAGCTCCAGCAGCGCGTGGTCGTCTTCCTCTAGCGGTGACGCACCATACCCACCTGTACCCGGATCACTCCTCCTGCACACATTCAAAGTTCCTGTAATATCTGTGCCTGTATACAAGTTCACGTGTGTGTGTGTGTGTGTGTGTGTACGATAAGGTTAAAACATACCTGCTGCTTCCATTTTTTCCCAGTGACTGAGACTCTACAGTGGACTGCGGGGAACCATGTGACATTGACCTCATGGGCTTCCTCCCATGTCTTGTGTCGCGCTCTGAAATTGGAAAGATGTCAAAACGTTTTCAGCTTCCTTTCGATTGAATGAATGTTAAAAAAAGAAAGAAAAAAAAATTGTCTGAAGTGAAACTGAAGAATTTATAAAAGAATGACACAGTGCTACAGCGGCATACAAACTGCAATTTTCCACGAAATTTGCCTCGGCATACGAAGCATTTTCAACATTTGAGTGATAGGACCGGACCGCCGGCTAAGTCGCACGTACATCTGGGAGCCGTTTGAAACTTGTTTGCGTCAGTGGAAAGCCAAGCAAAATGAGTTTACTTTTTTTTTTTTTGCATTTTGCGTAAGATTTAGTGAAGACGTAGCACCAGGGGTCCTGAGAATGTTATCAAGGACGGTAGCAAGAAGAAAAGGGAGCTGCTTTCAGTTTGGTTTTTAAAGCAGCCGCCGGTGCCAAGAGAATCATAAATTAAAGTTAAGTGAGGTTTTATATCCATTTATTTAATATTTTACTTCATTTACACATCTTTTCTAAATGTTTGGATTGTTTGTATTTGCAAAAATATGATTATAGTGTTGGAAATTGGTAATATTGGTAATATTTTTGGGTGGCTGGAACAGATTATCTACATTTCCATTATTTCCTATGGGACAATGCGTTTCACAATACAAAACTTCACCTTAAGAACTCTGAAATTTGTATGCCGAGGTACCTCTGTATATGTAACTGATAAACATGTGACAAATGCTGGGAACATCTTTGCTTGTAGAGACTTGAACGCTTTTATAAGACACTCTGACCAATCACAGAGACACTGTAAGCTTTAGAGGGACGATATCGATATCACAAAGTGTCACAATACACTGTTTATGATATACTGAGGTAACTTTTCTATTATTGTGTTTGAAAATTTGGAGATTTACAGACGGATTGTTCTGGAACATCTGGTACCACTAAAGGTTTGTAAACACAGCGGGCTGATTAACACCCACCCGTGTGTCCGTTTGTGCTGGACGCAGTTTGTCTTTTGGTTTTCTCCGCCACTGTAGACCAGGACTCTTCTGAATGAGAGCGCAGATTCCACAGCGCAACACTGTACCTACATACACACACACACACACACACAAAGGTTGATATAACATACAATTTCAATATTTTCTGCTGAATTATTGGCATTCGAGTTCACTGGCTTTACTTTTCTCCCAGTTCCTTGATGAAGACGGTGACGGGTCCATCGTCGGCGCTGACGTCCTGAATGTACGCGCTGTAGAAGCGATCCGTATTGTTCAGCCGCACCTGAGACGAAGAGGAACAGGGAATTATTTTTTTTTTGTGTGTGTTTCAAAGCGAGATGTCCAGTGATCATGTTTGCGGAGTGTGTTCTGTGAAGTGTTTATTATTCAAATAAAATACTGAATGAAAGAGTGAAGAGACACGTTAACTAGCAGGAAGCGCTCCGAGTAAGCGGCAGAAGGTAAAATCTAACTGTTAAAGCGGAGTTTGGAACAGAGTGAGACCAGACTCGCTGCATTTTTACACAGATATCTCACAGAAAGCCCCGCCTACTTTATTTATTTTTGTTACACCTACTCAAAATGAGAGAGGGGAGGAGGGAAGGGTGAGAAAGAGAAAGACAGAGAGTCAATGAGAAAAAGGTGATTGGAAGAGACAGACAGAGAGAGAGAGCAAAATAAATAAATCAGAAGAAGAGAGAGAGCAAAGAAGAAAGAAAAAAAGGAAGCAAAAAAAAGGGTTAAAAAGAGAGAGGAGGAAGAAAAAGGGACAAAAGGCAAGAAAGAGAGGTACAGAAAGACAGAGAGAGGGGGAAAGAGAAAGCAAAGAAAATGGAAGAGAAAGCAAAAAAGTCACGGTTAGAATGAGAGAGAGAGAGAGAGTGCAATGAAGAGATAAAGAGAAAAAGAGAGATACCGCAAAAAAGATAGTCAAGACAGAGAGAGAGAGTTTTCAAGGAAGTCAGAGAAGAAAAAAGAAAGCAAAAATGAGAGGGTTAGAAAGTGGATAAAATAGAGAAAGTGAAAATGAGATGTCAGAAAGAGAATGCAAAGAAGAAAATGAGAAAAAAATAAAAAGAACAGAGAGAAGGCAGAAATAGGAAGGTCAGAAAGACAGAGAGAAACATGAAAAGTACAAGAGAGAGATGAGGAGAGAGATGAGAAGAGAAAGAGGAGAATGAGGATAAGAGAGAGACAGAAGGATGGCTGTGTGTTTTTCCATCAGATGACTCTCACACACACACCTGACACTTGTCTCCAGCTTTGTAGTGCATCCCGGCCGCCATGCAGAAATCCCTCCTCTGCTGAACTGAGACACAACAATAACACACATCACCGTGTTAATACACAACACACGACACCTCTCTCTCGAACACGAACAACACTCTACTACCACATTCAAAACATATTAGCCTCTAATGTTTGTTTTGCATAACATATCTTAGTTGACGCATCTATTAACATGTCCGCCACACGAGGGCGCTCTGAAACATGACGCACAGTGACACATCTCCCGTGTGGAAACTCTTTCTTTTTAAACGTAGCCAGTGTTCTAGTCTTCTGGTTGCCATGGTTACTTCTAAAGCTTGTAGAAGTTATTTTCTTCTTTGCAAATTAAACTCAACATGATGCAACATGTCTTAACACACACACGCACACACACACACACACACACACACACACACACACACCCCCCCGGGTTACCTCGTTTTGAGCGCAGCCACACTTCATACTCCACATTCCTGAAGTGGGAGGGGCTCAGGGACTCCTGCACCTTACGAAGCAGGCAGCCACGCCCAACTCCTCTGGCTTGGCCCCGCCCACGGCCCTAAGGCGAAAATGATGGGACGAAATTAGGACCATATATGAGGATGCAGAGGAAGTCAGAGTGTAGTGAGCGTGTTTGTGTGTGTGTGTGTGTGTGTGTGTGTGTGTGTGTGTGTGTGTGTGTGTGTGTGTGTTTTCACCTTGTGAGCTGTTCTGTTGTTCACACCGGCTGGCCTGCTTGTAGCTTCACCAGACCTGATAAAGACACATTAATAAATATTTTATAATTTTTCCTAACTAACGTTATAATGTGTCTGCAGGAGAGGCGAGCGGGGAGCATCTGGACTCTGCTATGTTGTTACAGCAGCCACACACACACACACACACACACAAACTCACCAGAAATCCTCTCCCTCGTCCAGGTCGGAGTTCCCGCTGCTCTCTCGCTCCTCCGTTATGATGGTCTCGCTCGGTACTTTCGACATCCTCAGGCTTGACGTTAATGCACTCCGGTCTACATGGAACACACGCTCGTACAGCAGCTCGTACAGAATCGCTGAAACACACACACACACACACCCTTTAAGCATCAGACATTTCATTCCTGATGTAACAGATGACCTGGATACATTACTCACACTGACACACAGCGGCCTTTTCCACAGAGGATGTGGGGTACACGCTGTCGTAATGGTTCCCATTCAGGAAGCAGAGCAGGACCTGGGATCCAAGAACAATCAGTGGACAAACCTTGGGCTTTTTATATCAAATAATAGAAAATACATGCTTGGTGTGAGTTCAAAAATCTTTTTTTTAGACAATAGAATATATAGACATCAATACACAGACAAATAAAAGATATTTTAAGTAGAAAAGTTAAAAAGAAAGTTAATGTGCTGCTCCCAGAAAAGACTATTAAACAACAGAAAAAAAAAAAATACAGGTAGTCGTAGTACTACATACGAGTTCTGTTCCAGGAACATGTTCGTAAGTCAGATTTGTTCTTGAGTCAGACAAAGTGAGTCTTATACGCTTTTGACGCGAATATACAATGTGAAGGAATACCAATCCACTAACCCTAATGGAGCTAATCCATCTAATCTCTGTCCCCTTTCCCCACACTGCCATCTTGTGACCAAAAACCGTAACCTTGTCTAAGGAAATGAATCTCACACACTGAGAAATCACAAAGCGCTGTCTCTGCGGCTTAAAATCGCGAGGGGAATCGCGGACACCATTTTGTCTCAGAGCTGTTTTCCACTGTATTGGACTGTGTTTTGTTGAGGATTTTCCGAATTTAAGATCATTCACCAACAGAACAGCTTTACAGGACAGACCTTTTCTATCATCGCGCTCCCGGACTGATTCATTGAAACCGATGACGCCGACTCATTTCTCCCGCACACACACACACCAGACTTTAGACAATTTATTAATTCACTTACACACTAAAAATATTGTATATAATTGTAAATATTGGTTTCTGTTTCACTGCAGTGTCTTTTTTTTTTTTTTTTGTACATGAGCTACTTCCACAAGTTGTTCACATTCGTAAACAACCGCGGTCCGTTCGTATCTGGAGAAATTCATAACTCGAATGTTCCTAAGTCGGGGACTACCTGTACATAATCTGTATACTCTCTAAATTTTAGGGAAAAGTTTAACTAATTAATCAATGATTTTGCGAATCCATCAAACTGGAAATGTTTTTAAAAATCCTGTACTGTACAAACCAGTCCTGCACATTTGCATACTTGAACCTGAGTGGCTGTCAAATTTATGACGTAATATCACACAAATCATTCTTTCAGGTGTTTAGCTTGAACACTTTGATCTCTCTGTGCACAGATTAATTCGATCATAAAAATAGACTAGGTTTAAGTTGAACAAGAAATCTTGAAGGTGTTGCTGCGAACCTTGTCGGGGTATCCGTTCTGTGTGATGTTCACTGGAGGCTCTCCGGGATTCTGATAGATGATAAAATCATGCCTGCAAGGAGGATATGAAGGTGAAGACGGCATTGTG
Organism: Leiocassis micropogon; assembly: GCA_028565275.1. Classification (NCBI taxonomy): domain Eukaryota; kingdom Metazoa; phylum Chordata; class Actinopteri; order Siluriformes; family Bagridae; genus Leiocassis; species Leiocassis micropogon. The sequence goes on from JAOVVA010000019.1 coordinate 16,213,610, forward strand.
TGAGAATACAAAAACATAAGTGAGGAATAAACCATGCTGTATTGTGCAGTTACGGAGAAATAATCGTCAATGATGTGGTGTGTTAAAGCGGACTTACAGTTACCAACAATGAGTGCTTTTATTTCTCTTTTACTACGGAATATTTTTTGACGTTTATTAAACAACCAATAAAGAACTTTCAAATCAATCATTTGTTTTTATCTCTTTTGAGATTAATAAAACAAAAAAACATAACCTGTCGAAAGATTTGTTTCCGAATAATAAAAGTTGCAGCTTCACCCCAGACCAGTTATAATCGCCCCGACACTGGAGACTCCTTCCATAAACAGGTACATAAAGTTACAGAAAGCCTCTCTGAAACAATGCTTTTTCAAAAATATTTGTTTATACGGAACACGTCATGGTGAACGAGATGTTACTACGGTAACGATAACCCATCAGAACGATTTCGCTCTGAGAATAAGGAATTCAGTCTGATTTATCATAAGAACTCCATATAAACAGCAGGTGAGATGATCTTACTTATAAAGAACGGCCAGAGCGCTTATTTCCACTTGTCCAACCCAGCTCTGGAAAAACACAGAGAAAGAACAAGTTACACTAAATACTTGAGTAGCAGAGATCCAGTATGTGTACATGCAGACTTCATAACATCACCACTCCTCTGTATTTATGATCCTTACACAATTCTTTATTTAACAATTCCTGTTTTTAGTTTATGTGCGCGGTTACAGTAACTAATATTTAAAACTCAAATATTCTGCTATAAATGCAGTGTATGATGATGTACTGTATATCTTATATGTACACGTGAGAAGGGTTGTTTATCCTGGTGTATACAAAGTACATAAGAATTATAAACACACGCACTTCAGGTTTAACTCAGGAGCTCTTAGAACACACCACCGTCCTGGGATTTGATCTCACTGAGCGCTTTATGACTAAGCGTGACGTTACATTGTTAAAAACTAAATTAAAAATCACCACAAGCCTCTCCTACAGGCTGATACTTAAAATAAAACAATTGAATGAATTGAATGAACTTGCGAAATAAACATTATTCATTTTCTATAACATATAAAATAAACAGAATCTCGGGGCGTAAATTCCTTTATCTTCACCTGAGGATCCTGAAGCATGCGCAGATATTCCTCAAAGTCACCTTCGATAAACTGGATGTACACAAAACAGAATATCAGATTCTCTCTCATACACACACACACACACACACACACACACACACACATGTATCATGATTAAAATGTGTAGAAAAGTTTGAGCTGTGTGATTAAACTCCTCTTTTATTGGTCATGTTCGTTCAGATTCTAATCACACTTTTTAAATTATTCACAAATGTTAAACTTTCTAAAAATAAAGAATTAGTTTTTTTCCAGAAAATACAAACATCTTGCATCTTCTGCAAATACTCGCATTTTGTGAGAGTATTGCTTCTTATCGTTTTTAGTTTGTGCGCGGTTGGTGTAACACCGCCACCTGCTGGACTGGAGTGTGGAGCAGGTGGGAATTTAAACATTTAATCAATGCAACGCCAGTTACACGACGTTTGAGCATTTATTAGATACCTTTTTGTAGTTAATAATAGAAATAAGCAAAAAATAGACTCAGTAATGTTTTTTTGTGGTAATGTATTGGCACAATGACTTCAAAAATGTTTTTTTTTATTTACAGTATATACGTTTGTTTTTGAGGCGGTAAAAAATTGCAGTTCCTCTATAATCCTGCAGATGGTGCTCTAAAGTATTCACAGCACTGAATCCTGCGTCATGGAAGAAAATGATTTGCCAAGTTTGTTTAGAACTGTAATAAAATCTGACAAAAGTAACATCTAATTTATAAAATCGTGAAGCTAACAGAACGGTAATACTAATCGAATCGCACCTTGGTATCGTGATAATGTCGTATCGGGTGATTCCTGGTGATTCCCATGTCTAGTTTTTAATACTTAAAAAAAATATATGTATATAGCTGCTTGCAAATCAGACAATAAACATTAGTGCTACTCAAATAAAAATAAATAGATAAAAATCAAATCGAATTGACTTCTCCCCGTGACACACACAGCTCTAATTAAACACAAACTACGAGTGTAACGGCTCACACACACCGACTCGTACACGTCCCGTTTCTCTCTGAGGTATTTCACACACTCGGCCCGGACCCTGGTGTGGAGACTCTGACAGTGCAGGACCTGAGAAACACACAGAGGAGTTAGATGTAAACATACACAACAAACAGCAAAACAACAACAACAAAAAAGGAAAAAAACGTTAATAGCATGTTAACCGTCACGTGTACCGTGTGAAAGGATCTGTTCATAGGGTTAGGGTGAACAATTTTTGTTTTATTTTAAAGGGGTCATACGGTGCTACATGGACTTTTTCAAGCTGTTTGGAGGGACATGTGTGTTAGGAGAGTGTGTACACAACCACTCTACAATGATAAAGAGCCGCCCAGTGGTTTTCTTTTCATTTATTAAAATAAGATGCCCCTTCTGAAATCAGGCCGATCTCAAATCCCTGTCGGTGTGACGCCAC
>JAOVVA010000019.1:16244389-16254445 GCA_028565275.1 Leiocassis micropogon
GTGGAATTGCTAAAGTTGAAGCTCTCAGTGACGGATCCTGAATACTCTCGAGTCATCTCAGTGGTGAAGGTTTGTTTTTCTGATCCAAAATTCACACCAGTGAGGGAGTCAATCTTAACAGTTTTGACATCTTCTTTCTTCTTGTCCCATTCAATCTCAGCTTTAATGATAGGTCTGCCTGCTTTAAGAGGACGGAGGTGGGTCAGACGGTCATTGAACCAACCATAGTTAGCTAGATCACGACCAGCTCTGGCTATCATGCAAGATCCGCCTCTGTCCTTATGCTGATACAGAGCCCAGGCTCCTCTCTGCACCTTGTGAGAGGATGCTTTATCATTAAAAGATCCATAAGACAAGTTGGTCTCACTGTTAAGAACGAGGCTCTGGCCCCTGTAGTTATCATGTTCATACAGTATAATCTGAGGATTATCCAGGTCGTCTGTCACCAGTTCAAGTGAGGAAATTGCATCATTGTAAGACACGCTGCTATATTCTCCTTCCTCGTAGGCGGTCTGGTCACCACTGAAATTTTTATCTGTGTACGCCACCCATGGATTCCCGATGACCTTCAGCGAGGAGATGCAGTCATTAAAGTTCTGCTCAACTAAATTACGGACATCAGAGGTGAACTCTCTGCTGTTTCCACGGAAGTCAGAATGTTCATAGACGATGATCTTGTTCATGACTGAAGGAGTTTGCAGGCGGCTCAGAGACTCACAGGCAGTGGAGAAAGCAAGAAGAGTGAGGATCTGTGAAGGGTGCTCAAGTTTACCTGTGTATTTATGCTCAGCTTGGGGTGGAGTTAAAGGATGGGCTGAGACTTGTTATATGGTGTGTTATGTACTGTATGTTCAGGAAGCCACTGAAGTGCTTCATGCAAAGGTTCCTGAAATTGCAGATTTATCATAAAAAAGCCTTATTTGTAATGACTTACAAATATATAAGAAATGTGAAATTGTTACTTTTCTTTACTAAGACATTAGTGAGTAATATTAAGGAAGTTCAGACCATTTTGTAAGACCTTAAATTAAGTAAGTTAAATTTTGCAGGAAGGTAAAATGAAAAATGAACAGAAGTGATCAGAATAACAACATTTAGATTTTATTCCTCATGAACCTATAAATGTGATCTCATCTTGATCTAAGTCAAGGTTATTGACAAATATATAGTGCCTAAAATAATAGCACAAAAACAATTCTGATTGTTTCTGTCTTCATTGAGAACAACCATGAAAATCTGCGTGCGAGTGGAAAAAGTATGTGAACTCTTGAGTTAGTAATCATAAAAAAAGTTAATTGGTGATAGCATACCTGGAGTCTTGTTAAGAAAATGAGTTTGGAGGTGTGGACTAGAGTTACTTTTATAAAAAACACTTTTTGCAATGCACAAGAAGAATACACTAATGTGAGTTATGCCTCAACGAAAAGAGTTTGCAGAGGATCTATGATCAAGAAATGTTGATTTACATAAAACTGGAAAGGGTTACAAAGTGATTTCAGACTTTAGTGTGTTATGCAGTTAAAATAAAGACACTTTGGGACTTTGGCCAGTGTGCCTATCTAAGCGTTGGTGTGCTGGGGAGGTGGTCTCGCGATTGGACAAAGTTTCAGGAGAGCTGGTTCAGTGGTTGGTCTGGAGCTGGACTCTCTTGAGGAAGTGATAGAGTCTATCTATCTATCTAAAAACAGCTCATGCCTGCCAGAGCTGCTGTAGTCATTACATGCATAGCAGATCTGATAGATTTCACTGTATGCAGATGACCTTATAATCCAGATACATAAAGTGATAGAACTTATATATTATATACTACTTACAGGATATATAAATAGTAGTTCCATAGGCTGCACCTTATGCCTTATAGGCTACACCTTGAGCACTTGGCAAGAATATTCCCAGAAATAGACCCTGACATGTTCTAGATGTCTGAGGTGAGGCCACTCTGGCACATATGTTTTGAACATATCCAGCTCAAAGATTATTTTGGTCTGTTGTGTTTGAGACATTCTCATATAAAGGCAATATCTGGTGTGGCATCTAAGAACCTCTGTTTATTATCAGGTCAAATAGATGAATTCCCTTTTCATTCTTCGTTGGCCCAACAGTTTATACTCCTACAATGGAAGTCAAATAAACCACCAACACATATCAAGTGGGTAGTGTCATGGCATACTTAAAGTTGGATATTCCACACAAGTCTCCAGTAACAGATTTTATGAAGCCTGGAGATTTTTCCTTTCAAGTTTTTGAGGATAGATTCATTCCAAATACTAACTGCAAACGTCTGCTTTTTTCCCTACTGTGATGTTTTTATTTTAAGAACAACACAGTGCATATAATGTCTAGTTTAATGTGATTGTTGTGCAAGTTTTGGATAATCTAATAAAAGATTTATTGAAAAAAAGAATGTAAAATAAGGTAAAGGGTACATTTCCATCTAAATTTAATTTAATTTAATTTAAAAATCTAAATTTAAATGAAACAATAATTGTAGTTAAACAAGTGATTGCTAATGTGTTCTTTTAAGTTTTTTTTCTTGCTTACAAATATAATTTATAGCAAAAAAAAACTCTCAAAATAACACATTAACAACACAATAACAATGTTTTTCATTAATTATAGTCTTGCCCATTCATTTCTAATGACCGATGATTTTTGACCGGGAACACCATATATAAAAAAAGGGTATACAAAGTGTATAAAAGTTCCATCAAACACACACATTTTTATAAAAATATTTGTAATTTATTTTATGTGTTCAAATGCCATGTGCGAACAAAGTCATTACACCTCACGAGAAATTAATAAAATTTATTGCACTTTTTTAGAAATGAAAGATGTACATTTGACCGACAGATTTGACCGGAACACAGCATGAGGGTTAAAAACTGAATTTTGTGTTATCTTGGGTTATCCTTGTGTAATGTTACATGGTTTCATTTATGTGCTAGACATTCTGTAATGGACTAGATATAAGAAAAAATGTGTTTTGGGGAAGGTAGAATGTAATTTTCTGGGAGGAAAGGGTAATGCGATGATGTGGGAGACAGATGAGTATGGTATATGACAGTCAGTCAGGTTAGAGAAACATCCATATGAATGGCAAGAACCAACATTTTACAGCAGAACAATGTCTAAAGCATGTAAGCAGGTTAGCGCCATATGCTGAGAGCTGCAATGCACTGTTCTGACAATTTCTGCTATTGGGATTGGGATGAGATAGCCTTACTTCCAACAATATTTTATTGTTATCACGCTTTTTGCTTCTTCTTCTTATTATTATTATTATTATTATTATTATTATTGTTATTATTTATTTATTTTTAATTATTATTATTATCCTTATTACTCACAGATTTTGGTGTTGTTTCTCTTCTTAGCCCTACTCATGTTACATGTACAGAACCTCTGAATAGGTTTTCCCCCCTGGCCAATTAAGAATTTTTCGAATTCCAAAGAAGCACCTTTGACATTTGTGCCAACAAGTATGTACATGAGAATGGTTAAGATGACATTTTGAAAATATTCTGTCTGTTGTGTAGTGAGAATTAGAGCTAATCACAGGAGAATGATGTGACTTTAAGGCAATTTGTAAAAAATGGGATCATGGACAAGATAGTCAAACAAAATAACTGACATGCCAGAATCCCATTTGATTCAGATCATTATGTGTTAGATGCTGGAGCCCTGCCACACCACACTGCATATCAAAAGATAACCTGACTGGCCTTATATTCATTATGATCCCAGTGCTTTTTTGCACTGTTTAGTGATGCACCCTGTCCTTGTTTTTCTCCTTTTCCCATTCCTCTTTCTTCCTTTTCAAACAAATATGTTTTTTTTTTTTTGTGAAGCTGCTTTTTGAATTGAATTGCTTTTTGAATTTTTGTTTACCTATGACAAGGCTCTAAAACTCCACCGACTCCACACATGTTAGTTGAATAAGCTGTGCTTGAGCAGAAGAATGCAGTATACTGCAAATAATGCAGTATTTAAAAAACTTTTGAAAAACAATTTAAATAAACTTTGGGATCAGTTTCAATCATCTTATGTTTTCACTCAAGTGCTTGGCATTCTGAGATGGACTTTGTTTAATTGGGTAACACTGCTATATTTAATGATTATACTTAAATGATTTTATTAGCCTCCCTATGGCCTGTACCTGCAGCCTGTACTTTACTCATGCTGTACATTTAAGAAAGCAAGAATTTCTCGAATCATGTTTAAACAGACCCCTAGAATGGGATTTCTCCCCTGACAATTCCAATAAACAAATTCCAAAGAAACAAAACACCCTGAGAGTTTGTGACAAAAAAGATAAAAGCAGAGTTGCAATTTACCACCTACAGAAACCACAATACATAAAACCCCCAAACAAACAGGTTTGCACCAGAAAAAGGTTGATACGTTGGGAAAATATTCTGTCTGTTGTGCAGTGAGAATGAGGTGACAGCACATTATATGTAATAATATAATATGTAAGCAGGTGCATTTTTGGCTGTCCACATGATCAACAGTAAATACTGTATAACATGGATCATCAGACCAGACTCCCTTCTTCCATTGCTCCATAGTGCAGTTTTGATGTGCATGTCGTTATTGGGCATTCTAAATTATTTGAGCCTACAATGCACTTTGTGTTCTGACAGGTTTGCTCTAATAGCTGTCCGTTGGGATTGAACCAGCTCCGAAAATGCTCCTTTTCACCACATATTATTATTATCATCATTATTATTATTATTATTATTATTATTATTATTATTATTATTATTATTATTAATATTCCACATAGATTTTAGTGCTGTTTCTCCTCCTAGTCCTACTGGCATATCAACTTGGTTCTAACTCATTTCAATGGGGGTAATCGACGGCAAAAAGAATTTGTACATTCATGCATTTCCACACAGGCTACTCAGGTGCTTGTTCATTTCCTTGTTATTTTAAGACTACTGCAAAACCCTCATGGCAGGTCTGCCTTTGTGCACCAGTCGTCCTCTGAAACTGACCCAGAATGCAGCGGCACGACCTGTTTTCAACAATCCTAAATTCCCCTAAACCACACCACCTCTCTGTTCCCCCCACTGGCTTCCTGCAGCTTCCTGCATCAAATTCAAAATACTCATGCTCGCCTACTAAGCTAAAAAAGGCCCAGCAGCCACTTACCTCTTATCACACCCAACACTGCACTATGTTCCCTCCGATTCTCAAGCATTGCTCGACTGGTCCCATCATCTCTTAGGGATTGAGGAAGACGGACATCTAGACTGTTTTCTGTCCTGGATCCTATGTGATGGAATGAACTTTCTTCAGATTTTTGTACAGCTGAGGCACTGGAAATCTTTAAGCAACGACTAAAGACCTAGCGGTTTCTGACATATTTCGGTTAACTCCCACCACTCAAAAAAAAAAAAAAAAACAAGGAAAAAAAAAAACAGTTGAACAGTTCTTCCAATTCCAAAGAAGCACCCTTGAAGTTCATAAGGTAAATTGTAGGAAATGGAATCATGGATTTAATCACACTGCAAGAAAGTTGGGCAAAATGTCCGACATGCCAGAATCCCATCTGATCAGTCAGGAGCCAGATCAGTGGATGTTTGTGTGATTAATCAGGTGCCAAGACCCTGTCCACACTGCATGTCAAAGGACAACTCATTGCAATTATAAACCAGGCTGAATCCCTACAATGTTTGACTGGCCTCATTTTCATTGTGATCCCATGCAATGCTCTTGTGCACAGCTTAGTGCTGCACCCTATCAGTCCATGGGGGCCAACTCCAGTCTTTGGGGGCCAGTGCCCAGCACAGTTTGCAATTCATTGTAAATTAGTTGAGCAAACAAATTTGATTATACTGTCCCTGCATAAGAATGCTTGCTACAATGAAATACTCCATTCCAACTCCATAGCTATTTTAGAAACAAAACAGAGAGCAAAGTAACTGTAACAAACATAGTAAAAATTAAATACATCAACATTAATTGACCGAATAGAATTAATAATTTCACAGCTCTGTGGTATTAAATTTGTTTTAAAGAAACACTGTCCATGCTAAAACACAGACCAGTCATTTTATCTCACATGAATTTTGTATTTTTCCAGTTAAAACTTTTTGTTTTAATAAAACTTTGACTTAAGTTTTACATCTCTTTCAGAAACGAAGTCACATTTATTTGTAATTAGATCTTGTAATACTACTGTCTTGATTTTGAAAAGAGGAAACTGTGAACATTTGTGCATTAAAGTGAGATTGAATCATGATTTTAACGGTATACTGTTACATTGCTCATTGCCTTCTTGTCCTCAAAATGACAGTTTTCAGGATACTGTTTATGATTTGTGGGTGACAGGCAGGTTCTGATATGCTGGAGACAACCAGGTCTTCAGGAAGAGGCAGGTTGGCTGCATATAGTCTGCTTAGTTTAAATCACATAATTGCCTAGAATGCTGTAATTTTACACTTTTCTGTCACTGGGACTAGGAGACACAAACCTGTTTCAACACAACATTGCACATTATCACATCAATCATAAACTCTGGCCTTAACTGTGACAAGTGAAGCCTGCAGGTCTTTAGATGTTGTTTTGTTCATTTTTGAGCTCCTGGATGAGTCATCGTTGTACTCTTGGAGTAATCTTGGTAGGTCTTCCGGAGGAGGTAGTAAAATATAAAAACAAATAATAATTAAAGTGAAATTCTGCCCTAATCTTACCTCTAAAGATAAAAAGTGAGTGGAGACGATTTGTGAAAGCATCAAAGCCACTTGTCAGTTTGCAGCACCTACCCCTTTATTGAAACTGTGTATTAATAAAGTGCTGCTTATAACAAAGAAAATAGTTGTACATTTAAATAATGTGATACAATTATATAAAGTATATATAAATATAATTATTTTAATATGTGTGCCATGGATGATGGCCACAATGCCATGAATGTAGATTGTTTGTTGTTGATTTTATGCTGTTTGAAGGAGAAATGTGTGAATCTGCGCATGATCTGCGGTGCGGTAAGAGCAAAGTTTAATGTACTTCTTCTGACACAGTCGCTGTGTCACTGTTTTAAAAGCTGGATCTTAAATCTCTGTCATTTAAAACCGTAAAGTATCAGTCACCTGAGGAGAGAGTGCACGAAATGTTCATTAATGGACCAGTTACATACTGCATGCAATGTTTTTTTTTTCTTTGGTTTTTATTTAAAGTATTGCAATTTTGTCCTTTTATAGGCTCTCTATTACTTAATGTTACTAAAACATGCCATGTTAAACAAAACAGAGAGAAAACTTACTGTAACCAATATGATTAAAAATAAAAGAATCATACCATAATTTCTTTTATGAGCTACTGGATAAGTCATTGCTGTGCTCTTGGGCTCATTTTGGTAGGTCAGCAATTGTTTTAGAGAAACACTGCCCATGACAAAAACACTGGTTGTAGACCCGTCATTTTTATTAGTTTTTTATTCTTTTTTTGTTTGTCTTATTTAAAATTTGTTGCTTTGGCTTGGTGTTTGAATCTTTTTCAAAAACAAAAGTCACATTTATTTATAATATACATTTCTTGATTTTAAAAAGAGAAAACTGTGAATACGTTTGCATTTTTGCAGTATACTGTTACATTTCCCTCTTGATTGACCTATTGCTTTCAAAATATCAGTTTTCAAGATATGTTTATGATTTGTGGGTGTCCGAGAACTTCCTGATATCCGAGAGTCAACCAGGACTTCCTTGAGAACGAGGTTGCCTACATAGTTTGAGTCACATACTGTAATTGCCTAGAATGTCTCTGCATGCTGTAATTTGACACTTTCCTGTCACTGGGATGAAGAGGCCCAAACCTGTTCCAGCAAGACTTTGTGCCCCTGGACACAAAGTGAGCTCCATGTTTACTGTACTGTGTTTGTGAAACACTATGTGAATTTTATGTGACAGGTCATGGAACACACGCCTTCCACAAAATTTAACTTTTGTCTTATCAGTCCACATAAATATTTGCCCAAGGGTCTTGGGGACAATCAAGATGTTTTTGGCAAATTTGAGACAAGTCTTTGTGTTCTTTTTCTTTTGTCAGTGGCACTTTCACTTTTTGACAGCGTTTTTTTTTTTTTTTTTTTTACCTTACTAAATGAAATAATATTGCATATTATATATTGTTTGATGATCTCACACAATTATGAAAACTACAGAATGTAATGTTAGGGATTCAAGCACAATTTTAGTGTTGAAGTTTAGGCTGGAAACCCATTTATATAGCTAATTTTTAAAAAATATATATTTATATTAGGTAAAGAAGAAGATCTGGAGTATACGGGATGGATGGACGTAGAGTATTAGGGTGAACTGGTATGTTTAGGAGGCGGCATGATGGTGTAGTGGTTAGCACTGTTGCCTTGCACCTCCAGGGTCTGGGTTTGATTCCCGGCCAGCTCGACTCCCATCTCTGTGTCCATGGAGTTTGCATGTTTTCCCTGTGCTTGGTGGGTTTTCTCTGGGTACTCTGGTTCCCTCCCACAGTCCAAAGATATGCAAGTTAGGCTAATTGGCGTTCCCAAATTGACCGTAGTGTGTGAATGAGTGTGTGTATGTGTGTGCCCTGTGATGGATTGTGTCCAGGGTGTACCCCGCCTCGTGCCCTAAGTCTCCTGGGATAGGCTCCAGGCCCCCGCGACCCTGAATACAGGATTAAGGGGTATAGAAGATGAGTGAGTGAGTGAGAGTGGTATGTTTAGATGATGTCTTACCCACTCTCACTGATCACTCAGGTTTGTTGATGGTGGAGTGACAGTTGCTTTACATTCCAGGAAGCCCTCATTTAATTCTGGCTCTCCTTTTTAGTTATGCTGTCATAGTACAGTAAGTCCTGCCAGTGTCCCTGATTGCACTTTGCACTAAATATACAGTATGTCACTGTGACCATAGCTTACTCTCCTCTCTGTGTTGTTAATTTATGTTGTTGCATGTATGTAGCCATTTCCTGGAGGAACGTTGTTTCGTTTCACTGTGTACCGAACTGTATACTGTTGAAATGACAATAAAAGCCTACTTGGCTTGACTTGACTTGACTTGCTCTTCTCCTCTCTTGTTTCTGTCTAACTACACATGCCATTTCAGAGCTGCCAGTGATTCAGACCCCCTCTACCAGTGATTCAGACCTGTCTGACTCATCTTGTTTCCCCACTTCTGGTTGGAGATCTTGTTGCTTGGAGACCCGTATGGTCTGCTTGGGATGTGTGAAACAGGAAACAGTTCAACTTTACCATGAATATGGTTTTGGACTCGGCTGATGCAGGCTGCTGTTCTCTGATGGCTTGTGACTGCAGTCACTCAGTAGTTCTGGACTGAAATTCCCACAAACAGTTCTGTACCTGAGCCTTTAATAATGAAAATGGATTCCATATTAACTTGGAGGAGGAACCATGTTCCTCTGAAGGTTTAATTCTATTACCATCTCAGGGAGTTTTTCCTTGCCACCATTGCTCTTGGCTTGCTCATCAGGGGCTATCTGATAATTTTTGATTTATACATATTTTCTTACACATTTCTTAATAATTTTCATAATCTTCTGTTGATTCTGTGAAGCTGCAATGACCATTGTTAAAAGCGCTTTATAAATACAAATAAAGAAAATGTATGGATCCAAAGTATCCAGTGCCTTTTAAAGAATTCATAGCCTTTGAACTTTTCTTATATTTTGTCATGTTAAAAGCACTAACAAAAAATTATTGGTATTTTATGTATGATAGACCAACTAAAAGTGGCATATAATTGTGAAGTGGAAGGAAAATTATTTACAAATAAAAATCTGAAAAGTGTGGTGTGCATTTGAATTCAGCCTCCTTACTCTGATACCCCTAACTAAAATCCAGGGTAACTAATTGCCTTCAGAAGTAAACAAATTATTAAATTGAGGCCTCAATGTAAATGTAAATTAATCTCAGTATAAATTCAGCTGTTCTGTGAAGCTCTCAGATGTTCCCTTTCAAAAGCTACACTCGGTGCTGCGTGAAAACGCTATGGGAACGCTCTTCGCGCATCCGGTTGTTGAAGCATGTGTGTCAAACACGCCAAA
>JAOVVA010000019.1:16284117-16295405 GCA_028565275.1 Leiocassis micropogon
ACCTGTAATACCCTTTCAGAAAAGTACCTTTTTGGATGCAATACATGTAATACCCTTTCAGAATGGTACCTTTTTTTAGGATGCAATACCTGTAAAGACCTTTTCTCAGTGTGGTTACTGGCGACCCGTAACTTTCAGAATGGAACCTTTTTTTTGGATGCAATACCTGTAAATACCTTTTCTCAATGTGGTTACTGGCGACCCATACCTTTCAGTTTTTTTTAGGTTTGGTACCATACATTTTTTTAAATTTTTTTATTAAAGTTCACCCATCTCTTCGTTCAGTTTTGTTTTCGGTGTGTCGTCAGTACATATGTACCTGTCTGTGGACGGGTGGTCGTGGCACAGCGCTGACTGACGGTACAGGTGTGTAGGTGTTGCTGGTGGCGAGCGATGGCGTGTTCTGCTGGCACTGCTCCCTGCATGGCCGTGACTGGCATGTCCATGGGTGTGAACGCCGAGATGGCAGACATGAGAACTTGGTTGCTCACCAGAACGTTGCCCTGCGCCAGGGTATGTGCGGGCGGTGACGGCGGCACCGTGATGTACGTCGAGACCTGCACACAGACAAAAACACGAAGACCTGATGTACACAAAATTAAACCACACACCATTTAAGTTTCCATTGTTTTTGTTTCTTTTGATCACCAGTACCTTTTTCAATTTCTTTGAACACCATAGTACTCTTATTTTTTGATCACCTGTACCTTCGTCAGTTTTTCTTTGAACACCATAGTACCCTTATTTTTTGATCACCAGTACCTTTCAGTTTTTTTGACCACCATAGTACCCTTATTTTTTGATCACCAGTACCTTTCAGTTTTTCTGAACACAATAGTACCTTTATTTTTTGATCACCTGTACCTTTTTCAGTTTTTCCTTTCAACACCACAACACCTTTTTTGATCACCAGTACCTTTTTCAGTTTTTCCTTTCAACACCACAACACCTTTTTTGATCACCAGTACCTTTTTCAGTTTTTCCTTTCCTTTCACCCTTTTTTGTTTTTCTTTGAGCACCAGAACCTTTTCGTTTTGTTTGAACATCACCAACACCTTTTTTTGTATTTAGTTCATCAAAATCCGCTTTTTGTTTTGGTTTCTTTCTGTTTCAACAACAGGATGCAATACCTGTAAATACCTTTTCTCAATGTGGTTACTGGCGACCCGTAACTTTCAGAATGGAACCTTTTTTTTTTTGATGCAATAACTGTAATTCCCGTAAATACCTTTTCTCAAGGTGGTTACTGGCGACCCGTACCTTTCAGTTTTTTTTAGGTTTGGTACCATACTTTTTTTTAAATTAAAGTTCACCCATCTCTTCGTTCAGTTTTGTTGTGGGTGTGTCATCAGTACATATGTACCTGTCTGTGGACGGGTGGTCGTGGCACAGCACTGACTGACGGTACAGGTGTGTAGGTGTTGCTGGTGGCGAGCGATTGCGCGTTCTGCTGGCACTGCTCCCTTTTTTGAGTCAAGAACGCCGGCAAGGAGTTGAACTGCTTCTTACACTTCCCACACAGGAAGACATCGTCATCATCTGGAGGGGAAAAAGGGAATACGAAAATAACTCGGTGTATGCTTGATGCAGTGTATTTTCTGGACAAATCTTTGGACTGTAAACTGGTAATAATTCAGCTCTAGCACAGCAGTGTTTCCCCACATGAAGAGCATATACAACTAATATATATATTAGTTAATTTAACTAATATATATTAATATATTGAACCAATTCTAAAATCTGGTTACCGTCATAAAACCTTCATAAATGCAGCCATAAATCCTACAAACAATCCGTCCACAAACAATAAACCACTCATTATTAGGATACTGTATTCAACAGACTATTTATATTTTTTAATTTAAAAATAATGTACTAAAAAAGATTAAACTAAGAAAAAAAAAGCATTTGGGGCAGAAAAAGGAAAAGAAAAAAAGAAACTCCACAATGACCAAAAAAAAAAGAAAAAACCCACTGCTGGGGGAGATGAGTTTGAGAGGTATCTGGACCATTTCAATTCAGAAAAAGATCCCTAACTTTGATCTCTACATTTTTTTAACAGTGTAGTGCTACAGGAAAACAGAAAATAAATCTGTGCCACTAAATTCATGAAGGCAGCACAAAAACAGAGGAAACCAAAAAGCAAAGAGAAAAATTTCAGTTAAACCCAGCCAAAATCATCCAGGAACAAATTCACAAAAACAATAAGGTAAACGTTTAAACAAAAAAATAAATAAATAACATTTCAGAAAGAAGAGAAGGGCCCAAGGTGGCACATCTGAGACAGACTGGTGTGTTGTGTATTTACAGGCCAACATGTAAAAAGCCAAGCCTGTGCACCGTGACGGTGTGTGAGAAGCGTTTTAGAGTTTGGTAAAAAATAATGTGTTATATTGGAGTTCGGACACACATCCTATTCAGGCAGAAATATCACATTTCTACACAAACCCGTACTTACGCCTGCTCCCGTTAGGGGAAGCCAGAGCGGACCATTTGTGTCCGTCACACAAAACGTAAAACCTTTTTAAACCAGTTTTAAAATGGTCGATTGGAACTTAAAGGTGGTGTGTGTGTGATCATTTCATTCAGCATCCTGTCAGGTATTGACGATTCATTTGGTTCGCGGAAGAAGATCGCGAAAACTACTAAAATTGGGTTAAGACATGTAAAACATTATTAAAGCCTGGAAGGATAGTGATGAACCAACATCATTGAGGAAAAAATGTGGTTGGATAAACATCACGAATGACTGATTACTAAGCAATGATCTTCAAAGTCAAAAACAAAAAAAAAATTAACTCCTGGATATGTTTAATAGTGAAGGTAAGAGCATTTCCATCCACACAAAAACGTAAAACCTTTTTAAACCAGTTTTAAAATGGTCGATTGGAACTTAAATCTGGTGTGTGTGTGATCATTTCATTCAGGATCCTGTCAGGTACTGACGATTCATTTGGTTCTAATTCTAATTTTGTGCATCACACAAAATCATACATAAGTCACAGTCACAACATAATATACAACATGTAAGAAGACTGGAATGGGGGAGGAAAAATTTTTTTACAATTACGGTGCATTAATGAAAACTTAACTTAAAGTGCATTAAATTCCTGTGTGTATTGTTGCTTCAGTGTGTGTTTATATGGTTGTTTGTCACAGAAAAGGCGGCGCATATTAGTGTCACCGGTGTCTCCATGTTTCTGATTTAGTCATTTCTGCAGTTATTTTCCTACATTTTGCAAACTTTGTCAAATCAGCCATTAATGTTATTGAGTTATCGATAATAAAAGTGTAAACACAACCACTGCGGTAAAGTTGGTTTTATATTGGACATTCGCCACATATTCAATATTATCCCTTCTCTATCTTAAGAAATAAACACAAAAATTACAAATAGCATATTTTCTTAATCTGGAATGGACAGAGAACCGATTACAAATGAATGTTTTAGATCTTCTCCTGTTACAGCCTGCTGGGGACAAATCTTTCAGAAACGCAGCTTAAGGGCGCTTTATAGAGATGGAGTGACTAAGGGACCGTCTAACAAGAGCATGACCAAAACAAGTTTTGTTTACAGAAGAATACACAAGATTACAGAGGAATACCTCACAGGACATCAAACATATTTCACTGTTAGGCTACAGTATGGATTATTTGTTTGTTTGTTTAATTAATTGATTAATAATTATTTAAATGTACATTTAAAAATAAATGATTACACAGACAATTCTTGTGCCAATAAAACAGCTAATTTGTTAAATGAGAGTCGGGGTGGTTTTTATTATTAAATTGTAAAAGTATGTGTGAAAATAAATGCACTTTTATACAGTCTATTATGAGTTGCAAAAAATGACAAATCAACAAAATTTGCTTTTAAACTTTTTGCTATAGAAATTTCACATGTAAAACCAATTGTATTATAATCCACTCTATAATTGCTTATAACTACAACCATTCCCATAGCAATATTCAGTTTAATATTTTTTTATAAATTTGAAAAAAAATATATTAATTTTCAATAGCTTTATCGTTATGTGGATTACACATGTAAAACCAATTGTACTATTATCCACTATATCATTGCTAATAACTACAACCATTCCCTTTACAATATTCAGTTTAACATTTTATTAATTTAAAAATATTTTCAATTGCTTATGTGGATTACACAAGTAAAACCATTGTACTATAATCCACGCTATTATTGCTAATAACTACAACCCTTCACTTTGCAATATTCAGTTTAATAATTGTTTTAATTTAAATATATATATATTTAATACATTTTTATACATTTTTTGGCCGACTCTGCGTATATACTGTATGCGCACACAGACACACACACAGCATATATACACTGCCCAGCCAAAAAAAAAAAATCACTACTAATCACTTTATCTAAACAAATGGTAAAGAGTCTTCCACTGGATCCTCACTGGATTGAGGATTATTTGAGCCTAAGTGAGGCGCTGTGGGTGTGGCAAAGCTGTTACTCTGTCTCAGAATAGTCAAATCTTTGTCCTGCATTAAGATAAGAAAAGATCGCGGAAACTACTAAAATTGGGTTAAGACCTGTAAAACATTATTAAAGCCTGGAAGGATAGTGATGAACCAACATAATTGAGGAAAAAATGTGGTTGGATAAACATCACGAATGACTGATTACTAAGCATTAAGTGATCTTCAAAGTCAAAAACAAAAAAAATTAACTCCTGGATATGTTTAATAGTGAAGGTAAGAGCATTTCCATCCACACAATATGAAGAAAGAGATTAGGACAAAATAGCTGTGCAACTTATAAAATCACTCATCAGTGAGACAAATTAAAAAGATTTAATTTGCGATGGAGTATAAATAGACTGTTGGACATTGGAAAAAGGGTAATGTGGTCTGATGAGTCCAGATTGACCTTTTTCCAGAGTGAAGGGTGCATCAGAGTAATACATCTACCATATCCTGCCTAGTGCCCACCGTACACGCCTGTCGGGGGCAGTATCATGATCTCGGGTTCATTCTGTTGGCTAGGTCTAGGCTCAGCAATGTTACGTACCCAAAATGTGGTCAGCTGAAAACCCGAATAACAAGGTTTATCACATCAGTGGATAAAACTTTTCATTTCCATATGGCAGAGGTATAGTCCAAGATGTGAAACTGTGGGTCGGGGAGAAGGAGACATTTTCACACATTGATTTGGCCACCATAGAGTATCTACCCTTTTGAGAATCTTTGGGATGTGCTATTAAAATAAACTAATTGATAAGCAATGATAGTGGATAATACAATTGGTTTTACTTGCATAATCCACATAAAAGCTATTGAAAATTATTTTTATTGCACAAAAATTAAAAAGTATTAAACTGAATATTGTAAAGGAAATGGTTGTAGTTATTAGCAATAATATGCATAAACTTATTGCTACAATGCCATGGCTGCAATCAACGCAAAAGCCAGTCTAATGATGGTAAGTGAACCTTTTTTTTGTCCAGGCACTCATACAGTATATATGCAGTATATGTATATATAAAACTTACAGGAACAAATGGCAGCATACATTTTGGAATCAGGTAAGAATATATAAATGAAATGTTTAAATCAATTTTTACAAATTTCTACAATAAAGGAAAGTTGTTATAACCAAATAGATTATTAATAATTTTTTTATTAACCAATATGTACAGTAGGATCACTCGATGAGCTCTGCCAACTTCGTGGACTGGAAAATTGTCCAAAAGGCAGTGTAAATATATATATATATATTTTTAAAAAGAACCATGCTTCTTACATTTTTTTTTTTTTTTTTAGATGGCGTGTTGCAGATGCAAGCACTGGTACCATGTGAAATGTTTGGATATGAGAAGTGAGACTAAGACACCAAATGGAACTTCAGTTTTTGCATTTAAATTACTTTGTAAAAATTTTAACAAAAGTTTAAACAAACAGAATCCACTGTATGAACTATTATCTTGTTTATACAGCCACTTTATTTCAAAGTATTTAGATCTGTTTACAGTATTGTATTTATCATTATCTTTTTAAAACATTTGATATATGTTTTAAACACCATCAGTGCACATAATTCACTTGTTTACCCCACTTTCTTCCCTGTAAATAGTTTTTTTAAAAAGGAGAAAATTTAATAAAACGGTGTAATCCAACAAGTCATGTTGCATTTGGTTTTATGTGTTACTCCTGTGATCAAAAGGTATATAATTCTTTTTTTTTTTATGTATACACACTTCAGGAAAAGAAATAATAGTTTCAGGTTATTATTGTATCAAATATAGCAATACATTTAGAATTAAAATATTTATACAAGTTTTTCTTAAGTGTGTATACAATTTTTTTGGCTGACACACTGTACATCTACATCTTTGTACTCATCTATAATTGTTACTTTGTTGCAATACTAGACAGAAATAAGGGCATTGGTGGCTCAGTGGTAGGTTTCTCACCTACCATGCCGAAAGCCTGTTTTCAATACCTAACCAATGCCTAAACACCAGGGATACAACGTCAGGTTAAAGACAGGATAAAACACGAGGGGCAAGGATTTCAGTGTAAAACATGTGCCAAGTTGTTAGAATAGGAGGGTCCACTGTGGTAATCCCTCAACGGGAAGAGCCAAAAGACTAAAAATAGGCTAGATTATTGTGCACTTTTTTTTTTTTTTTTTTTACATGTGCAACCCACCTAAAGAAAAAGCTATTGAAAATATGTTTTTTTATAAAAACAAAATTTAAAAAAAAGTCATTAAACTGAATATTGCAAAGGGAATGGTTGTAGTTATTAGCAATAGAGTGGATTATAGTACAATTGGTTTAACTTGTGCAATCCACATAAAGCTATTGATAATTAATCAATCATTTTAATTAATCAATATATAACTGAATATTGCAAAAGAAATGGATGTAGTTATAAACAGAGTGGATTATACAGTTGGTTTAACATGTGAAATGTCCATAGTAAAGAAGCTATAGAATTTTGCTGATGTAATTGTCATTTTTTGCAACTCATAGACTATCAAAGTGCATTTATTTTCACACAACTTTACAATAACTTTCTTTATTAAAACAAACAAAAAACACCCCGACTCTCATTTAATAAATTAGCTGTTTTATTGGCACAAGGATTGTGTGTATCATTTATTTTTGAACATACATTAAAATCAATTAAACAAACAAAATCCATACCGTTGCACCGTCATGCTCTTGTTAGACGGTCCCTTAGTCACTCCATCTCTATAAAGCGCCCATAAGCAGCGTTTCTGAAAGATTTGTCTCCAGCAGGCTGTAACAGGAGAAGATCTAAAACATTCATTTGTAATCGGTTCTCTGTCCATTCCAGATTTATTTATATTTTTAAATACGCCATTTATCATTTGTATGTTCACTTCTTGATAAACAGATGAGAATCTTGAATGTGTGGCGAATGTCCAATATAAAACCAACTTTACCGCAGTAACAACCACACATGTAGAAAGACAACCCTCAACAACCCAGTAACACTCAGCACCTCTGAGACGTGTGAAATATTCGCGCTGTGTGTTTATAAACACATTTAACCTGAATAAACACGCGTGCTGTAGAATTGGGAAATAAACACCGAAGACAAACTCCACACACCCGCTTTCAGTAAACACTAAACACACGCAATCCAATTCAGTAAGTGTTCAACGCTTAACAGCGTAAAGTATAAAGTTTTACCTTGTTATATGAATACGACCTGAGACATAGTGACGGCATGGTGAGTCCCTGTTGCCAAGCAGCAAAACTTTAAACGCGCTTCTTCGTCTGCTTATATTACCCCTGTTCTTCTTCTACGCTAGGCAGCTAACTGATGTAATATCTTGTCTGCCATCTTGTGGTCAGTTTTGGAACTGCTGGAGAACATTGGTCAGAACTATTTCAGTGATATCGTTACGTTTCATACATTCTAGGACCTGAAACTTTACTGTCTGGTTGTTCAACTAGATGCATAAACAAGCTTCAGTTAGTCACAAGCTTCAGTTCAGTATGTTGGTGCATGTATGTAGCACCTTGGTCCTTGAGGAACATTGTTTCGTTTCACTGTGTATATAAACTTTATTATAATATTTATGATACAATAAATATGATATATCACACGTCTCAGAGGCGCTGAGTGTTACCGCGGGGTTGTGTTTACACTTTTATTATCGATAACTCAATAACATCGATAGCTGGTTTGACAAAGTTTGCAAAATGTAGGAAAATAACTGAAGAAATGACTAAAAAACGACTTTTCAGCCATCAATCACAAGTTCTCCAGCAGTTCCATAACCGACCACAGGATGGCAGACAAGATTGTACATCAGTTAGCTGCCTAGCGTAGAAGAAGAACGGGCGGAATATAAGCAGACGAAGAGGCGCGTGTAAACTTCCGCTGCTTAGCAACTGAGATTCGCCGCGCCGTCACCGTGTCTCAGGCCATATTCGAGGCGTAAGGATATAAAACTTTACGCTGTTGTTATGCGTTGGACATGTGTTGAATTGAATTGTGTGTGTTTAGTGTTTCCTGAAAACGGGTGTGTGGAGTGTTTGTCTTCTGTATTTTCACCCCAATTCTACAGCATGCGTATTTACCCAGGTTATATGTGTTTATAAACACACAGCGCGGATATTTTCATACGAGTGTTACCGCGGTGGTTGTGTTTTACACTTTTATTATCGATAACTCAATGACATCGATACCTGGTTTGACAACGTTTGCAAAATGTAGGAAAATAACTGAAGAAATTACTAAATCAGAAACGTGGTGACGCCGGTGGCACGAATATGCGTCGCCGAAGCAACAATACACAGGAATTTAACGCCCCTTAAATTAAGTGTTTATTAATGCACCTTAATTGTGAACATTTTTTCCTTCCCCATTCCAGTCTTCTTACATGTTGTATATTTTATGTTACGTGAACTGGCTTCTGTAATGATACAATTTCCCTTTGGGATTAACATCGTACTCGTATGTATCTAGGTCTCTGTAGCAGACACATTGGGTAAGTCACTAAACACACCCATTCTGGGATAATTGGAACAAAAAAAAAAAAAAAGAGGGAGGGAGAGAACCGGGGCATTCAAATACGGGGATATCCAGACAACATGTGACCAAAACATTGAGTCTAACACAAACTCGTGTCAAGAGAAAGTCTGAAGTAGTTTAACTGGCTGTTCGAGACAAACCAAAATCCTTTTAGACTTTCTAATTCCTGAGCCTTAAAGACAAAATGAACAACCTGAAACCACACGTGGAACTTTGCATGTCGTTTTGCACACTGTTCTGCTCATGACTGGACGTTGCTTTCCTGCTTCACTTCCATTTCAATTCTCTTTTATAACTTGTACATAGTGTAAATTTTACAGCTGAAAGTTATACGGTTTTCTATGTCTGTATTTTTGTACTTTACAGTATATTCTTATTTCATGTTTTATATTCTTTATTATTATCTTATTTCATATTCTTTGAGTACTCTATTTTCTTTTTTAATTTTGAGTTCATGGTGAGTCATGTAAGCATTTCACTGCATACCTTGTGTGTGTGTGTGTGTGTGTGTGTGTGTGTGTGTGTGTGTGTGTGACACACAATTAGAATTTGAACCAAAGAAATCCTCAGGACCTGACCGGATTCTGAATGAACTGATCTCACACACACACCAGGTTTGGGTTCCAGTTGACCATTTTAAAACTCTTCGATCTGGTCCTAAGTGTGTGTTTCTTACGTGAAATCTGGAATCAAGGTTTAATAACGCCAGTCCATAAAATTGGAGATAAATTTGATCCTGGTAATTAGAGGCATTTGTGTGAACAGTAACCTGGGGAAGATCATGTGCAGCATAATCAATGCACAACTCCTAAACTTCCTTACAGAGCATGATGTCCCGAGTAAGAGCCAGATTGAGTTTCTACCTACTACCGCATAGCTGATCACATTTACACCCTACACACCCTCACCAAAAAATGTTATTCAGTATAACTCTAAAATATCCACCCGTTATATTGATTGCAGAAGGATGCTCTCTATACCTTTCACAGATCTGAAACCAATTTTAAATGTATACATCAAAAGTAAACCGCAATTAGAATAAATAGCAAATGACAAATCCAGCTGTTGGAACAAATTTCCTGTTAACAATCATTGAGATCAAGTCGTTTATACAAGATGCAGAGTAGGACAGTCAAAAGCTACACACATTTTTACTACCAAGAGAAAATTCACCACAGTGTTCATCACCATGTAAAACTCTTCTGTCCGTCAAACATTTTATTTAACTGTAATTCTGTTCCTGCTATGAGGAACTTGTTTTATTGTTAGTTTTTAAGGTTTTAAACAAGTAAATCCAAATTTAGTTTTAAAGTTCTTAGGGGGGAAAAATCTTATCTAGTTTTACTGTTGAATAACAAAAACTGAATCTTAAAATGATTATAGCTGTAAAAAAAAAAAAAAAGGACAACGTCTGTAAGCAGAGACACGAATTTTTTTTAAATAAAGCTTTCTTTGAAGTAAGACTTTTGAGAAACAAGTAAATTTGATAAGGTTTTACGTTTTTGTGTGACGGACACAAATGGTCCGCTCTGGCGCCCCCTAACGGGAACAGGCGTAAGTAGGAGTTTGTGTAGAAATGTGATATTTCTGCCTGAAAAGGATGTGTCTCCTAACTCCAATATAACACGTTTATTTTTTTTATTTTTTTACCAAACTCTAAAACGCTTCTCATACACCGTCACGGTGCACAGGCTTGGCTTTTTACACGTTGGCCTGTAAAAGTTTGTCTCTGATGTGCCACCTTCTCTTCTTTCTGAAATCAAAATTTTTTGGTTGTTTAAACGTTTACCTTATTGTTTTGAATTATTCTGCCCGTGTTTCACTAAAATTAGCTTTTTGTTTCCAATAAAAAAAATTTTTTTTATTCCTCTAATGTTTTTGTGCTGCCTTAATGAATTTAGCGGTACAGATTTATTTATTTGCTTGTTTAAAAATTTAGGGATCAAAGTAAGGGATTTTTTTTTTTCTGAATTGAAATGGTCCCGATATCTCAAACTTTTAAAAAAGCTGTTTGTTTTTTTATTGTGGAGGTTGTTTTTTCCCTTTTCCTGCCCCCAAATTTTATTATTTTTTTTTCTTAATTTAGAAAAAATATTTTCATATGTGGTGTGTGTATATAGTATGGGACGTCCTGAATAAGAACTGGTGGTTGTTTTTTTTTCTACTTATTAGAAATGGGGTCTTTATACCCCTTTAAAATGTAATAATGCCCCATATCTCAAAAATGTCAAATA
>JAOVVA010000019.1:16295505-16318602 GCA_028565275.1 Leiocassis micropogon
GGGCACTGGCTGGGAATCGAACCCGGGCCTTCCGCATGGCAGGCGAAACACCTACCACTGAGCCACCAGTGCCCTCTAGTGGTGGGTCGTTCATGAACGATTAGTTCTTTTTGAACGAATCTTTAACATGACTCAGATAAACTGCTCTATTATTATCTATAATGTAGATATACAAGCTTCTACCTTACAGCGTACTCGTTCTCACTGTACTGATTCACGTAGCTACTTTGCTACTCTAATAGACAATGACTGGGTTTTTCCAGCTATGGTCCTACTCCACCAAGTCACCGGCTTCTCTGTCCACCAAGTCCACCAAGACATTACACCTGCCACCAAAGCCAGAAATACAGCCATCATGTTTTCCAGACTATACAGTCATGCTGTTCCACAGCCGCTTCACCAGGGTTGGGGGACGTTACTTTTTAAAAAAACTAATTACATTAAAAAATTACTGTCATTAAAAAGTAATCAGTTACTTTACAGTATTGCCTTCTGATAGAGTATTTTTCCATTGCATAAAATGAAAACTCCTTTGTGATTCCTCATGTATGTTGTTTTAGTCAAGACCTTTATAACCTTATAAATAATAAATAAACTTTATTATTCTACCATCATCACTCAGCGAAGTTGGGCCCATAATCTGTTAACTATTAACAGCAGAAATAACAGGGGGGGCGGGTTATCGGGGCGGGGCTTGTAGGACAACTTTCTCACTCACAAACGCACGCACTAACGGAATCACTGCTGTCCGACTCACGGATTACAAAAATTGTCTGAAAACACGACATCCCGAAATTAATTTTCCCACATTTTAACGTAGACCCGTGTTCACTTTTCCCCCAATTCCATTCTACTGCACGATTTTAACAATAACAGCAGATAATGTCAGAAGCGCACACATCACAATGGACATCATGATGCCTTGATGGATTTGGACTCCAACATTTTGTTTTTCGTGGCAATATACAATTTTACATGTGTTTTTTACGTTAAACTATAAATATAATTTACAATTTTTTTAAAAACAAATATTAAGGTCAAATCAGGTAAATTTTCTATATAAAACATAATACTGTGTCCATTCTTTTAGTACTGCAGAGAGAACACAAAGCAACCATAGAGGAAAAAACACGGCTTGGGACGGTGAATTATTACCATATTTACCCTACAGTACTGATAGCAAAGAAAGACGCACTTGCATAAATTACACTCCATGTGGGGCTAACATCTGAATTTTACATTCTAGCACTGCAGGAGACACAGCAGAACCGTACTGTACAGTACACAGGTTTACCTTTACATTGTTTTTGTTTTTAAGGGTAATGTAATTTTCCCACAATGCGCGTGCGCTCTCGGAACGTAGCCCCCGCCAATTTCAAGGGTCGACTCTATCGCCGCACTGACTTCAAAAATAATTTTTACATTTTTATTTTTTCACATTAAAAGTATCCAATCTGCCTTTTCTCCAACCTCTCCAAACTCTAAGCGAACTAGTCTCAAACCCACTCATTAAACACACACCATTCTCAAAACACTGAGCGCTAATTAGTCATAATCAGCGATACAGTACATGCTGCTCAGTAAAAATTTGGTTAAATAAAAAAAAAAAATCACTTAATTTAAAGTTAAATGTTAAACTCCCGTAAAGTTAATTTGTATTGTTTAAAAGCAAATCTGGTGGCATTCAGATATAACAGAAAACCCTGTGAACCATAGAAACATCTATTCTCCAAATTAAAAACTGTGACTGTCTTGATTGACAAACAGGTAATGAGGGTGAAGTGTTTATAAAGATGATAAAGTGATAAACTGTTATTTTCGGCGAAGTTCATTAATGGAACATGAAATAAAGTAATAACTTAGACGTGCATCCTGTTCTTGGTTTGAGTAGGTAAAACTTCATTTCCGTTGTAATTAACTCAGATTGCGCAAAATGTGTGTAAAGCTGAGCTACTTGAGTGCTGCGCTCCTGGAGGGCTGTGATTGGTCGAATGGTGAGGTCGCATCTGATTGGCTAAAGAGCACGAATGACCCACGTTGGTCATGACCCAAGTCTCAAATGACCCAAGTCATGACCCAAGTCTCAAATACACACACACAAATCCAGGGATATTCACACACGAAGACGTTTTCACATTCAAAGTCCATGATACACTAGTGAATTTTAGACATTCAAAAAATCTGTACACAGTTGTAGATCTGTGAATTGCGTTTTGCATTTGTGAAACGTATATTATGAATATATATTTATTTTGCGCATGCGAGTTGTTTATGGTGAATATATATATTTTTCATGCACGTGAACTGGGTTTCACGCATGTGAATTAGGATACGCATGTGTGCATCGTGTCTTTTGTGTGAATTATTCATGAGACTATTTTGCTTCCATATACGGTGTCCAATGACGCGCGCAGACAAAGTGCAGGCTGATACAGAGAGAGGAAATGGATCTTTAACCTCTCTAATGAGACTCTCTTTTGCCACACACGCACACGCACACACACACACACGCACACGTGTGTGTTATAATAAACAGTACACATGCGCTGCACACACGCGCTTACAAACACAAAATAAAAGATGTTTTACGCACACACACACACATCGTCACAGTATTATAATTAACAGTACACGCGTGTACGGATGTTGATTATACCAGTAAGAGACGAGCACTAAGACCCAGCAGGGGAGACGATTACCCACAATTCCGCAGCGCAAGAGGGAGAAAAACCGTTGGCCCAGTTGTGATCACGTGACGCTCGGCGTCAAAACAAGAAGCGCATGCGTCATACATGATACTCGGTACTCGTAAACCAAGACTTAATTGTTTTTCCATGTCGAAATTTATTAAAAATCTTTGCTCGTCTTGCGCAACACTCGCAAACCGCGTTACTCGAAATCCACTGTAGGTTCCACTATATACATTTTTTTTTCTGCTGACTGGCCAGTTTCTTGGGTTTTGGGGAAAAACCCAGGGGGAGGGAGAAAGGGAAAAGAGAGAGAGAGAAAAAAAAGTGTACCATGTACTATGTAACTAGTTTATATTTCAAATGAAGAAAAAAAAAGAAAGTTAATTTAATCTTGGTTTTCCTGCAACTTTCTGAAAGCAAATAGCAGTAAGACTGAGGCTCTCCTACTAATGGGTTCAAACGACGCTCTTATCAAGTCTGATCATTCTCGATTCACGATTCTGTCCCCAAGTTCAAAACTTAAGAGTGATTCTCAACATCTTATCTTTTGAATTCCATATTAAGAGTGTTTCCACCGCTCTATGGCCTAGATAACGAGCCACCGCATCACCAAAAATCACAAATTTTGAGGCTAAAGCTGATTTCTAGCTTCCATTTAATGTTTCATTGCCAATATCAAAGTAAAATCTGCTTTATCTATGTCTTGAGATCAGATTGTATAAATGAACTATGCAGCAAAATCTTGTGTGAAGGCCCTGTGTCACGCCCAGGGCCCAGCCATTCAGATCACTCTAGATGATGTCAATCAGGGAGTTATTAGCCCCTTTTCCGCACAAGTTTAAGGCATCGCCACAGCTGAACTGTTTGAGATATCAAAAATCCCTTTGCAATTTTTCATACTCAATGTCTTGAGATCAAATTGGCCCAGTTTGGTGGAAATCGTATAAATTCCCTAGGAGGAGTACATCAAATTCCATTGGGTGTGTTTTGACCAAGACCCAAATAAAATTACTTCTGAGCTGTTGAGTTGAGACCATGGAATGCACAGGGAAAGTTTTTCAGCTCAATGAGACCTAAATGTGTAACATGTATACATGTAGGTAAGTGTGTATGAGCTATGCAGCAAAATCTTGCGTGAAGGCTCTTCCTTCTGAAGGGAAATTATTCTATCATTCTGTGACTTTCCTTCAGCAAGACTGGATCAATTCCAAAAACTGGTTACAGTCGAAAAACCTTCATAAATCCTACAAACAAACCACAAATCAAATCACTTTTATTGTCACATCACGTTATTGGTACACTGGTACAGTACATGTGAGTGAAATTCTTGTGTGCAAGCTACACAAGCAATAGTGGTGTACAATAAGAATAAATATGCATGTAAATAAATATGCATATGAATAAGTACAGTAGTATTAATGTTGTGCAAGTATAAAAAAAAAGAAATAAATACAAATGAATGTGAAACAAGTATACATATATATACACACACACACAATATACATATATACACATTTATATCCGCATACATGTATATACACATACACACGTTTGTGAGAGTGTGTCTACTTATATATAAATGTATAAAGAATGTACACAATAGGAAACTGTATTCATTTTTCTTTTTTTTAATCTGGGGGAGATGGGTTTAAAAAAAAGTTTGAGATATCTAAACCATTTCAATTAAAAAAAAAAATCCTTAACTTTGATCACTAATTTTTTTGAAAACAAATAGCTACAGCAGAACAGACACTGGTCTTATTCTAATTGCCGTTTACTTTTCATGTGTACATTTAAAATTGGTTTTAAATCTGTGAAAGATACAGAGTGATTTATTTTATTTATTTATTTTTATTATTTTATTTTTTTAAGATAATGCTTTTTTTGGCGGTTTTGTCTGCTTGCTCATTACCAGTTATTCCTGAGTTTCCGGAGACACAACTGAAATTTGTGCTAAAATGATTGGATTCTAAAAAATAAAATAATAATAATTGATCATTAGGATTGCCTGTTGGATGATTGGTTTTTAGATTTGAAAATACGCAAATAAAGAATATAAAATAATAATTTAATCAGACAAACATATAGAAAACTTTCAGCTGTAAAACTTACACCATGTACAAGTAATAAAAGAGAACTGAAATGGAATTGAAATAGAAAAAGCAACGTCCAGTCACGAGCAGGACAATGTGCAAAGTTTCAGGTTGTTCACTTTGTCTTTAAGGTCCTGCTCAGGAATCGCTAAGAGAGTTTTGGTTTGTCTCCAATAGGCAGTTAAACTTCTTCAAACTTTCTCCTGATGTGAATTTTGTATTGGATTTAATGTTCTGGTCCAGATATCCCCGTTTTATATCATAAACACATTTAACCTGAATAAACACGCGTTCTGTAAACTTGGTAGAAAGAAAACACGGAAGACACAAAAACACTAACACACACAAATCAACTCAGCACGGGTTCAACACTTAACAACAGCAGAAAGTGTAAAGTTTTATCTTCCAACGGCTCGCCATAGTGACGGCGCGACGCGTCTCGGTTGCCAAGCAACGCTTAACGCGCGCTTCTGCTCCGGCTTATACGTCGCCTGTTCTTCTTCTACGCTAGGCCGCTTACTGGTGTAAAATCTTGTCTGCCACCTTGTGGTCGGATTTTGGAACTGCTGGAGCACCTGTGACAGATGGCCGGAAGCTGTTTATCACATCTACAGTATATACCGTAGTCTTTGTCTGTTGGTCAGAACTCGCTCATTCAGTGATATCGTTACGTCTCATACATTGTAGGACGTCTCAGAAAGTATGTCTGTCCAGCCAGATTATGTCACAGCATTATGCAAAACTTGTTGGACAGAATTCAATGAAACTTTTAAAGTACTTGTGTATCTGCCTGAAGTTTAACCTGCACCGTAAATGTGAAGTGAAGTTATGAGCAGGCATGTGCCAGTTGGAATAAGCATCTAAGATGTATTTCCGTCGGCCTGGTCCGGTCTAGAGGCCCATTTAGCGGCGATGCACATATTTTCATAGCTGAAATAACAGCGCTGAAGTGGTAGAAGTGAATTCGATCTACGTGGGCTTCAAGTAATAATATCACTGATTACGTCAAAGCTGATCAGATTATTTTTTTTAGTTTTAATAGTTCATATTTAATTTTTTTTTCATTTTTATAATACTTAATCATTAATAATAACTTTTAACTATTTCCACAAACACTTTAACCATCAACGGATGCATGCTAACGCTAGTGAATAAATAAAATCAAGTATATAAAAGAGTATATCATACATGCATCAGCTTGCATCAGTTACTTGTTTATTTGTTTGTTCATTTACATCTTTATATTAAATTAATAAATGCAGGAAGCGGTTACAGAGTGAGGATGGTACAACACTGTATTTGGGAACAAATCAAGGATCAGTATCGTTTCTCAATTCTTTGTAATATTTACAGTAAAGAAAATGGAGCCATTGTCTCTGTAACTTGCTTCATCAAGTCATCTAGGTATGATTTTTTTTTTTTTTATTTATAAAAAAAAATTCTCTGTGTGAGAAATGATCATAATTTATTTAGCAAAATATTCGACGACGCCACCTTCTGGTGAAGTTCCAGCGACATTTTGTGCAAACTTTCCCCTGAAAACACAGCATTAACAAGCACTATTCTCTCAATAATCAATGGTCTGCACAGTTCTACATGTTTTCATGAAATTTTAATTCACCACAAAGACGTTTTATTAATATTTACAATATTTACAATATTTAACGACACAAATTCGGCGAACATTTCGACAAAATGGTCGGTGCGAGAGTTTTATATCTGTATTCTGGAGATTTCTCTGTTGTCAAGGGCGATGATGATTGACAGGACGGCGTAGCCAATCGTCGGGCAGGGAGGTTGTGGCGGCACGTCCAATCGCCGCGCGGCTTCGCGGCACGTGCCAGTTTTCGCGGCAAAGTAGGATTTGGCGCGTGAAGATCCGCTCCTCTGCTTCCGATCAGCTGGAACAAAACAACAAAAACAAGCGCGCGCGCGACGCCGAGGCCGATCTACTGGATCCCGCGCGCTCATCTCAGCGGATTGAAGGGAGATCTCGGCGTGTCCGGAGCTTTTACACTCACACCTGGAGGATTATCTGCTTCTTGAATTTGGTCTGTTTGTTTGGGTTTTTTTTTTCTTTTTTCTGCTAAAACCGGACAAACTTCCTGAACGAGCCGCGCGCGCGAGCTTTGTGCTGTCACATCCGGATCTTTTAGACTTTTTCTCTAAAGCATCAGGTGTTTTTATTCCTCACACTCATTCATGCATGAACATATAAACGATTGCATTTTAGAAAACGCACCAAAATGTTCATCTTTTTAAGCTTTTTCATCAGTTTCCTTTTACGCCAGCACTTGTTATCGAGCAGGCCTGCGCTAGAGTAAAGTTCACCGCTCTGATAAATTTATATTATTATAATTATACTACTACTAATAATAATATGCATTGATGTTCATGTGCATGAATTGTTTTTTTTTTATGTTTAATCTGTAAACTGCATGTGCATTTTCAACCATTAATGCCAAAACAAAAGACGGTTTATCCACACTCGTTAGAGCTGCATGCATAAAAAGGAATGTAAACGTCACTTCCGGCGTTATAACACCTTCATAAAGTCCATTTGAAGAACTGTTTTTAAAAGTGTACACTGTGCAGTTCTGTATCGTTCTCAAACTACAAAAACATTCTGCAGATTAGTGATCCAATGGGTCACCAGTATCAGCTTCACTCTTCATCATCATCATCATCCTTATAAATCAGGAAGCTGGTCTAAGTGAGTGATTGTTTATAAGAAAAGGTGAAAGGTCAGATCTGCGATGGCGGACACGGTGGTGTCTGGTCACAGCTCGGAGGATCTCCTGGCAGACTTCGAGACTCTCCTGAACAGCGGCAGCATCGACCTGAGCGCGGATCATCAGATCGTCATCATCTCTCCGGCGTGCGGCGGCGTGGAGCTCCTCCAGCCCCGGAGCACAGGACCGGACCTGCTGTTGTTCTCCACACCGCACAGCAGCGCGTCTGCACAGCCGCGCAGGGACACGGCACCAGGACGACCGCCGGTACGTCATCCACACGCACACCTGCTCACACAGAGACATCATGCTGGGGCACCTGTCAGTCACACACACACACACACACATACACACTGTAGTGGCTCAGCAGGTTATTGATCAGAAGCTCATGCCCCAGCACTGCTGAGCTGCCACTGTTGGGCCCCTGAGTGAGGCCCTTAACCATCATTACTTCAGGAGCACCGTGCATGGCTGACCCCAGCTTCTCTCTCTCTCATACACACTCACTCATAATAATAACATACACAAAGCATCACTTTTTGTATTTCTCTTATCCTTGTTTGTTCACTTATTCCTCCTTTTTTATCCACTCCTACATTTGTCCTTTCTTCTTTTCCTCTTTTTCATATTCCCTGTTTCTCCCCCTCATTTTTCTCCCTTGTCCATTTTCTTATTTTTTAATTTTTTCTTTTTTTTATTTCTTCTCTTCTCCCACTTCCTCTTCTGCATTTTTTGTGTTTCTTCTCTTTTTTTCCTATCTCTTCCTGCTTGCTCATCAATATATTTCATCATATTTCTCTTCTTTTTTTCATGCATTTTTTTTCATCCTTTACTTTGTTCCATCCCTTCTGTTGTGAATAAACATAAGGTTTATCTAAATGTTTATTTAAAGTTATCACTGGTCTTCTTTTCACTGTGTGCATGTATGTGTTTGTGTATTTGTGTACAGGTTAAGAGGAAGTTGGATTTGGACAATGATCACCAGTACATCAGCACTACCAGACCACCTCCACCATGTCCTGCTCCTCCTTCTACACCCGGGCGACCCAGAGGTAAACACACACACGCATTTAAGGTGGTGTTAAACAGATTTTGATACACTCTGTTCCCTGTCATTAGACATGTTAGCATGTGCTTGTCTCTCTGTCCCCAGTCCCTCGGCTGAGCACGGAGAAGTCACGCTATGACACGTCCCTGAACCTCACCACCAAGCGCTTCCTGGACCTGCTGGCTCAGTCACCAGACGGCGTGGTGGACCTGAACTGGGCCTCGCAGGTACTGGACGTCCAGAAGAGACGTATCTACGACATCACCAACGTCTTAGAGGGCATACATCTCATCTCCAAGAAATCCAAGAACAACATTCAGTGGCTGTGCGTGTCAGCTGTCTTAAGTGCAATTATATCTTTTTCATTTTAATTGTTCTTGATTATAGAGCTGCTCTGTGTCTATGTCAAGTTTAAGGTCTGATAAAAAAAAAACTGCAACAGTGATTGACAGATACACTCCTTCACCATGACCGACAGATACACAAGCCACCCCTCCTTCATTGTGACAGATGCATAGGTCACAATGAAGGAGGCGTCGCCTGTGTATTCCTCAGTCACAATGAAGGAGGCGTGGCCTGTGTATCTCAGTCATGACAAAGGAGGCGTGGCCTGTGTATCAGTCATGACAAAGGAGGCGTGGCCTGTGTATCAGTCATGACAAAGGAGGCGTGGCCTGTGTGTATCAGTCATGACAAAGGAGGCGTGGCCTGTGTGTATCAGTCATGACAAAGGAGGCCTGGCCTGTGTGTATCAGTCATGACAAAGGAGGCCTGGCCTGTGTATCTCAGTCATGACAAAGGAGGCCTGGCCTGTGTATCTCAGTCATGACAAAGGAGGCCTGGCCTGTGTTTCTGTCTGTCATGGCAAAGGAGGCCTGGCCTGTGTTTCTGTCTGTCATGGCAAAGGAGGCGTGGCCTGTATCTGTCTGTCATGGCAAAGGAGGCCTGGCCTGTGTATCTCAGTCATGGCAAAGGAGGCGTGGCCTGTGTATCCGTCACTCATGACAGGCGTGGCCTGTGTATCCGTCAGTCATGACAAAGGAGGCGTGGCCTGTGTATCTGTCAGTCATGGTGTAGGAGTGTATCTGTCAGTCATAGGCCACGCCTCCTTCATTGTGGCCTATGTATCTGTCAGCTCAATACACAGGCCATGCTTCCTCCACTGACAGATGTATAAGCCACGCCTCCTTCTTGTGACTGACAGGCACAGAGCACACTTTCTTCCCTGTGACTGACAGAGATACAGACCACACCTCCTTTGCTGTGACTGACTGACACAGACCACATCTGCTTCGCAGTAATTGACACACAGGCCATGCCTCTTTCACTGGCACGTTAAATTTATTGTGTGTGTGTGTGTGTGTGTGTGTGTGTGTGTGTGTGTGTGTGTGTGTGTGTGTTTTACAGCGGTAGTCATATTGACGGCGCCTCAGTCGCTCGCTATCAGGAGTTACAGAAAGAAGTGTCTGAGCTGTCTGACGCTGAAGATAAATTGGACGAACTCATCAATAAGTGCGGCCTGCAGCTCCGCCTCCTCACTGAGGACTCAGAGAATAAGATATATCCTTTCTCTCTGTGTGTGTGTGTGTGTGTGTGTTTGCTTGACTTGCCAACTAGCACCCAGGAGCTCATATATATTAGTACTGATGTATTAGTTGTGATATTTTAAAACGCTTGCGGACTCAGTGTGTAGTGATAAATCACCTAGGCGTTTAGCGCACATGCTCGATACGATGGCGAGTGGAAGAGTTTCCGTCTGATTTCATCTTTAACACTTTACCACGCTGGGGTATGTGAGGTGTCAGGACCTGCGCAGCACCGTGGACCCGCCGGATCAGATCGTCATCGTCATCCGAGCCCCACCCGGGACGCAGATGACCGTCGCCGAGCCCAGTGAGGTAATAACAAAACCTAACAAAAATAACAAAACTTCTAGTAACGGAAAGGCTGCGAGTTTCAATCCCAGGACTGCCACAGACCCTCATTCTCGGGTGTCTCACAAAATAAAAATGGTGTGAGTAGATCCTTTCCTGACTGATGATTTGGTTGCACAGGGGTACCAGATCTCCCTGAAGAGCACAAAGGGTCCCATCGATGTGTTCCTGTGTCCTGAGGACAGTTCTGGAGTTTGTAGTCCGGTAACAGGCTGCAGTCCTGCGAAATCATCTACTCACGGCTCTCCCGAGGCCTCATCCGCACAGGATGTGACCTCAGCGACGCTTCCGAGCGCCTCACCGCTTCCTCTAGCGAATGAGACAGGTGAGTGTTTGATTTTAGAGCATTATATAACGCACAGCTCGGTTATGGAGACGCAATGCTGATGATAAGTGTCCTATTGCATGCGTACGCTAATTCGTGTATTCCTGTTCCAGAGGCAATGTTGGATCCGTTCTCGGATATCGGTGAGATGGCCGACTTTGACCCCTTGACGCTGGAATCCTCGGACTTCCTTTTGGATCGCGCCGGTCCCGGTTCCGGCTCGGATCCCTTCGGCCTGCCAATCGACAGCTTCATAAGTTTGTCTCCGCCCCACACTCAGGACTACCACTTCGGTCTGGAGGACCACGAGGGCATCAGTGAACTGTTCGACTGCGACTTCACTGACCTCGGCCCCCTGTTTTGAGAGTTGCGTCGTCCCGCTCCTTTATCACTTTATCACTTATAACCAAGCCTGTGTCAATGGGCTAAAAATATTGGCGCTTATTTTTAAAGGCACTTTTTTTTAATATATATATATATATTTTGTCTGACAAAAAAAGTTGAGAATTTTTTTTTCTCCCATTTATCTGGAAAAAAAAAGGAAAAAGACTCGTTTAGGTTTTCAGCACTTCCTGCTTCATCGTGCTAACAACCGCTGCAGCTCAGAGCTTCCTTTCGTCCATCACCAGCCTTTACCCCAGCCGCTTCCTTAATCAGTCTAATTTATTTATATAAGTATATAACGTAATCTTTTTTTCGTTCATTATTGTTGAGATTTTGAGATAGATGTAAAGAGGGTTGTGAGTTATGTGCCTAGACGTGTGTGTACAGTGTGTGTTAGTGTGTGTAGAGAGTTGAAACGGAGAATTTCTAACTTGTTTTGCTCAGGTGAATAGACGAGTACAGCGTTTTATAACACACCCTCGTCGATTTGCAGTAGTCGGTTGCCTGAATTCATGCGGGACTTTTTTTCAGAGTACGTTTGCAGGACATCTGTAAGTTAGCGCTGTTTTTTCATTGGTCGGTTTCCGATCAATCTTTTCAGTCTTTCATAGTACAGCTTGGCATGTGCTGATGTAAACGTTTCACCTCACAGTGATTGCGGAGACTTTGCAGGAGGATTTTAGGCATTGGTTCTGTACATATTCACTATATGTCAAATGAATATCGTGTTATCATAACATCATATGATAAAACTCATAATCAAATAGATGGACAGAGTGGTTCGATTGTAAAAAAGAAATCATATGTCTTTTGAAGGTTTTTTTAACGATACGTGATACAAAAAAAAAGGAAAGTTTTACAAGACACAAAAGTACAAAATTGTAAACTTGACAACTGCTATTAGTCATTGCGTTATAAAAAAAAAAAACAACAACAATCAAATAAATCACGGTATCCTCAAAAAGTATTGTGATGTAATTATCACAAGATTATTGATCATTCCAATTGATATTATATTGCCCAGGCCTGCTTCTGTAATGATCTCCAAAAAAGTCATTACATTTTCCTTTAAATTGTAAAGTAACCTTCATCCAGTACTGTGCAAAAGTCTTGACCCCCAAGATTTCTTCATATTATGTTTCCTAAGGAATATAGATAGTTCTCCAGGCTTCTTGCAGGACTTTTTCGGCTCTCGTTTTTGCCTCTTATTTTCAGGATAGTCTCTGTACCTGAGCAGCTTCACATGTATGTTTTTTGTTTGTTAATCCACACAGTGAACTTAAGGCATGAGCCAGTGAGAAACGGGTGCAGACGATGACAGTTGATCAGGCCGGTGATTAGTATAATGGTGATGCTGAGTGGTTGGAAAAGATGAGAGGGGAAATTAAGTTGCGGCTCAATGTTTATGGTTACATAACAACTAATTTTACATGAAATTGTATCTTTAGGCACTTTGCAGCCCATCACAGTAAAAATTAAAAGATGTAGATTAATTCTTTAAATTAATCTACATCATTTAATTGAATTTAATATGATGAAATAAGGGGGGCTCCAGAAGTTTGCACAGTACTGTATGTATATTTTTTTCAGTTTATGTATCCAAATGTTATTGCAACGTCCCCGATCGTCCTCGTTTTCCATTTAATACAGCTTCTAGTTTTCCATTATGATTTTTTTCAACTGCTAACAAAAGGACTGAAACATGCACAGACGTACAATTTCAGTACATTGATTATTTTAAGTAAATACAAATTTGTCTTTAAAAGTATGCAAGTTCCCTTGTTTAAAGGTTAAACAACTTTTATCACTTGCTCAATTGTATACAAACAATACAAACAGCTTCGTATGGGTTGATTAAAAACGAAGAAATTACGCTCTCAATAGTTCATCACCAAAGTTCAGTTAAGGTTTAGCTACATTACATATCTGTGATTAATTCCTACAGATTTATTTCCTGAAACAGACGTCTGAACTGCTCTTTATATCCGTGTTTGTACAGCGATAGATGAATTTATTTGAATTATTTTTGTTATTAATATTTCTCTCTATTTATTTTTCTTGTCATTATAGTATGGAAAAGGATTAGGGAAAACATAAAAAATATTTGAGTTCTGAATACTTCTTCGAATTCTGACTTTATTCTAAAAAAAAAAAAAAAAAACATTCCGAGATTAAAGTCAGAATTCCGAGATTAAAGTCAGTACTCAAATGCATGTTTTACGGTGGCTAATCCCCTTCTGTATTATAGTGTAGTCACTTCCCAGAAATATTTAATTATTTCATGTTTATGCATTTTTCCCCCCTTTCCCTGACTGTAATTATGTATGTTTGTGTAAATATGAGCTATGTTTTCTAGCCGCCCTTCGCTACAGAGCTGTGCGATTTACTCGATCATTTCTTGATGGATTCAGTTGTTATAATCGATAGGTCATTTTTTTCGATTTGGAATTTAGTCACACCTTTTAAATTATTTCGGTAAACTTGCAGACATTAAATGATCTAAAATTGATGGATTCCTCATCCTAATATAACCCGACTAAGTACCAACCGTATTATAAAATCAGCACCTTAAATTACACAGCATTTCAGTGTTTATTAGATACTTTTTAGTAGTTTTTAATACTTCAAAACCTGTAAAAAAAATAAAAATAAATAAAAAACAGCTCAAATTGGATAATGAACATCAGAACAGTTAAATCGATTAGAAAAATTGCCCAAAAATCGAATCACATCGACGGCCCACTTATGATGTACAGCTCTACTTCGCTACATACATAGTTTTCCCAGAAAGTCAACTTTAGGCACCAAAACTTTAAAATCTTTCAGTTAAAAGGGTTTATTTATTTGTTTGTTTGTCTTTTAAAATATCAATTTCACAACCTAACATCCACTTACTTTCTTTAAAATCTAAAATTTCTTATAATGTTATACGTAGCCTCTGAGTTTCTATACTATTGAAACACGCCTCATCGACTTTCCCCTGACAACTAACATTTATTTTATTTAACAGTTATGTTTCCCTTCACTTTTACAAAAACATTCCAAAGAAAATCAAGATTTCTGAAAGAGTTCACGACTAGTGTCACAAATATTTAGCTTCCATGTCTGGCACAACAGACAGATTGCTTAGCCGTATGCTAAGAGAATATTTTCCTTAATTTTGCTTGTGCTGAGTGTTTTTTTTTGACATTTTTTCCAACACATCTGAGTGAAATGTTGATATTCCTGATAGATTTGTATAATTTTTACTGTCACTCCGTTTTTACATTAGTCTATATCATGGACATAGCAGCTATACGCTAGGTAGATGGCTAGGTAGATGATTTTTCTAGCGTCAGCTAAATGCTCTGCATCTGTAGAGTATTTTCCTGGTGCTTTAAGCATTTAAACAGAAATAATGTCCTTTGTTTACCTTTTTAAATAAAAAGTAATTTTGCTAGCTAGCCTGCTTACTAGCTAGTAAAAATGTCCTAAAAGTAAAGTAGTTAAGACGTATTTTTAGCCCTCCTGCTTTCTGGGTAATATTTTCTTCTTCAACATTCTTAAAACACAGTGAGGAGGATTTAGCCAGGGGCAAATACGTAGGGGGAAGTCGACGAGTGTGTGTCCATGGTATTAGAACACAGCACAGGGTTTGTATATCTTCTTGTAGTCTCTAGAGGTTTTATTTAATAAGCTATTTCCTTCATACAGGAGTATGAGCTAATATACAGGCTAACCGCCTGCGTGTGTGTGTGCGCGTGTGTGTGTGTGTGTGTGTGTGTGTGTGTGAGAGAGAGAGAGAACATGGCCGGGTTTTCAGAAAGGCAGCTTGTTTTACTTTGCTAGTGTGCACTTAGGTTTGTGTGTGTGTGTGTGTGTGTGTGTGTGTAAAAGTTGTATTTGTTGTTTCCATGTTGTGCAGTGTGTTTAAGAAGTTTTAGGGTTTTTCATCTGGTTTGGGGGGTGTGTGTGTGTGTGATGTCACATTATTCAGTCAACTGACAATTTATCCTGAATTGCAAGAAAACCATTCAATCTTTCAAGCAGCATTCAGTGGGAAATTTTTTTTGGGAGAGAATCTACAGTATATTAATGTGCAAATTCTTTATTACATGGCTTCTCAATGACAAGCAGTGAAAATAAAAAAATACAATGTTTTTCATCAACAATCTCAATAAATCAGTTTCCCCTTCTCTCTCTCTCTCGCTCCATGTGTTTTCCTAACATCTTTGCTCAAACTTTTCTTTTAAAGTTCACAGAATCCACTTTTAGGAAACTGCAACAGTTCATGAATCTGTTTCATCCTAAAAATTCACCTAAAATGAGGCTCATAGCATCATCGAACCACATTGCATTCTGGGATTTTTTGTAATCCATCACTCACTGATGTCTCTACTATTTATTTCTATGCAGGTTTTTCCTGCGTAGACTAGTGACACTGGATGAGTAAGAATACAATCTGTAAACTTTAAAATGTAAAGACTCAGGATAGTGCATTCTTAAGATTGAAAATTTTTTTGGGAACAAGAACAAATTTGATAGTTTTGCTGAGCACAGTAAGACACCGATAAAAACGTCAGCTTGGGACAAACCTAACGCAACTGTCGAACAGATATTGCTCATAGTTCATGTAAAGTTCAACAAAGTGACAAACGAGTGCATACGAGGTTGAATTAAGTAATTACGTGACAAATTTGCAGACAGGTATGTTAGCTAACACGTTAAATAAATAACCATGACATCTCACCTCCGCCAAAACACAGAAATGTGCAATAATTCTTGGTAAACTGCTGCAATAGAAGAGAAAAAGGAACATAGCAGCATTTTAGTTTGTTAAACAAAATGCCATCTTAAACATCTGTATAGAAATTCTGGAAAGAATCTAAAAAAAATGATTATAAAGAACAGTTAAATAAATCTTTTTATAAAAAAAAAAAAAAACGTCTTCCAAGTTTCTTTAACTTTATTGCGTCTGGAGGTGAGAAAATCACAGACCATTTAATAATAATAATAAGCTGTAGGGGGCAGTATTGATA
The DNA here is from genome assembly GCA_028565275.1 of Leiocassis micropogon. NCBI lineage: Eukaryota > Metazoa > Chordata > Actinopteri > Siluriformes > Bagridae > Leiocassis > Leiocassis micropogon. Next base: position 16,311,730 of record JAOVVA010000019.1, read on the forward strand.
CATGTAGAGTGTGTGTTGTACAGCACTACTCCTGCTGCTTGGTCGCTCCTCATGCAATCCTGTTGAACTCCTCTTCTCATGGACATGTCTGTCTTTACTGCACATTAACCTTAACGCTGGTCGTTTGCCGCTCCATTGCCACTGAAATGTACCGAAATCACATCTGTGTGTCGTCCCGAAGGTCAAAGAGGAGCGAAATTCATCCACTTACAAAGCTGTTTCAAACCTGTGGATATTCATCTATACAGTCTCTGGATTGTAGACCGACAGGCTGAGTGATAGACGTAAAAAGTAAAATTCGCATTAAATTGCGCTGCACGATAAGCGTTAAGTGATGAACTCACCCGAGTCTGACAGAACGCAGCCGGCGCTGCCCGGATCTCAGACATGACACATGACATGAAGCAGAACGTACACAAACTAAAACCTTTCATAAAGGTTGTATAATATGTAATGGTGTAATTTTGGGTCACATTGCTCATTTTAAAGTTGACTGAGTTGGGTACAAAACAAATTAATAAACACCAAAACAAAAGATGAGCGGTGCTTATAAAACATTGCACGCACAAAGAGTTTTAACTTGTTATCTAGCTAACCTAGCAAAAATGTGTAAACGTGTGTAAACATCAGTGCAATCTGATTGGACAAGAGGCATTCCACAAGTGGTGATATTAGACAGTAACAGCACTAAGATGTTTAGCTCTATGTATGACTGGGCGTCCCAGGTGTTGTACAGTGGTTAATTACTGTCGGGTGAGAGTAGAATTATAAAACTACTTTCACTCCTGTTAATTATACAACCTGTCAGTCACCAGCTTCACCATTCAGCACAATGTCACAGACCTGAGTGTGATTTTGCTTAAAAAGTGAGGAGGGAGGAGTCTGAATAACGGCAGTGTTATTCGTATTAACGCTGTAGCCAGTCAGCAAACAAGGATCTCCCCTTTCTATTTTCAGTTAATGTTGATGTTTTGAATTTTTTTTATCCATATTTATTTAATATTTGAGTGACATCATAAGATATGTTTGAACATTGGAATTTTCTTGTGTTATTAAATGTAGTGTATACTATATACAGCACGGTGGTGTAGTGGTTAGCACTGTTGCCTTGCACCTCCAGGGTCCGGGTTCGATTCCCGTCTCTATGCGCATGGAGTTTTCATGTTCTCTCTGTGCTTAGTGGGTTTCCTCCGGGTACTCCGGTTTCCTCCCACAGTCCAAAGATATGCAGGTTAGGCTCATTGGCGTTCCCAAATTGCCCGTAGTGTGTGTATGTGTGTGTGCCCTGCGACGGATTGGCACCCTGTCCAGGGTGTACCCTGCCTCGTGCCCTAAGCCTCCTGGGATAGGCTCCCCCCCCCCCCACGACCCTGAAAAGAGGATAAAGCGGGATAGAAGATGAGTGACTATATAAATACGCCAGTGCATGCAACTACAGGAAAATAATCAATGACACTAGTGATTTACCCCCAAAAAATAAAAAATTTAATTGATTACTAAAAGGTTTTTTTTTTTATGTTGTGCAAGGTCCATGAAAGGACGATAAACAGTTGTTACTTCACCAGCCTCATTTCTCTGAATGTTAATAAGACAAAATAAATAAATAAACAGCTTTGTCACGTTACCAAGAAAAGGCAATAGTGCAAACTCTTCTGTCCTGAAGAGAGCGGCTCGTTAGTCAGCGTCTGTCGTTAATCGTTTCCTAGCTCTGAGTTCCTGCCCTCGTCCTGCACGTTTGAACATTCTGCCCTAATCGTGGATCATGAATAAATGACAAAGCCTCAACGACAAACTGCCTTCCTTTTGTTCCCGTGTGCTCGTGTGTGTTTATTAGCGAGGCAGGAGGAGAGAGCAGATGGGATAATGAGTAGCGTTCATTAATGATAGATTGGGTCATTTAGCGAAAATAATCGTTTGTCTTAGTCACGGTCGCCAAGTCTGACGTTAATGCTGACGTGGTTACAGCTTGTCGATAACCTCAAGCAAACAGCTCGTGTTCAGGTCATGCTTGTAGCTGCTCGTGTTGTAATATCGCACTGTTGTTCCACACTTAGCATGTTTGTTGTTTACAAACTCCTTAAGTTGATTTGCACCTGAGCTAGCACAAACCCTTGCTAGTGTACACCTGTGCATAATCACATATACTCACATAGAGTTGAACTGAATTTCTTGGGGAAGAGGAGGAGGAGGAGGAAGAGGAGGAGAAGCCTTGCATGTCTACGCGCCATGATCAGTCTGCACACTCGCTGATTTTCAGACAAATTAAATGTCAGGAGGAAACAGGAGTGCGAGAGCGCCTTGAAAAGTGCCGACTATCATAAATGATTAACGGCTCCCTCCTTCCCTCGAAGCACCGTCACGGTATGTGCGGAGAGCCAAGTTTTCTCGACTTCACGGAAGATTTACGTGGAAATCCCATCCGTTTTGCTCCTGCCAGACTGTTTTGTTTCTGTAAACTGTAGCCCGGCTGCATTAGCATGAAGACCTTGCAGGGCTGTAACATTTAGCAATAACGAACAGGGGTCAAGAGGTTAGCGCATTAATCAGGGTCGTCGTTAGCAGGTGGTCAATAACATGGTGGTTTTAAAGCGGACCAGAAATCCAAATTGGTCCTTCAGTGCTTTTTGTATCTGTCACATAGTGTTTAGTGTGACAACAAAATACAAGAGCTAGAAAATAATATGCATAAAAGACATAGCTTTGGAGGACTTATCCTGTACTAGTCTTGTCTCACCACCAGGGGGCAAGTCTTGCTTTACAGTAGCAGCGTGCTAGCAGTAACGACTGTTCATTGTTGTGTTTTGGCTGCTGGAAAATGAGTTGAAGGATTTGCTTGTTTTGTGACTTTTTGGGAAAAGTCTTTGTCGCCTTTGGTACGGCGTAACTCCACTCGGCATCATCTCATCTTTTTGCCCTTTTCCTGATTTTTTAATTCTTTGCATATTTGTCACTATTATATGATTCAGATCATCAAACAAATTTTAACAATACACAATGCAGTTTTTAAATGATAATTTAATTTATTAAGGGAAAAAAACTGTGCAAATCTACTTGTCCTGATGTGAAAAAGTAATTGGCCCCTTGGTGACAACAACTGCATTCAAGCATTTGCGATAACTGGCACAGAGTCTTTCACATTGCTGTGGAGGAATTTTGGCCCGCTCTTCTTTGCAGAATTGTTTTAATTCAGCCACATTGGGGTGTGGATGTGGTGAATGTGGTGTTATGTATTAACTGTCATGACAGTCTTTTCCCTCTAACACACAATTAAAAGAGCTACAGTGCTAGTAAAGCTCCACTCCTGCCACCGGGAGTGTGTGTCTCATTAGCTTAGCACCGCTAGCTCGCAGCTACGATTCGCAATTAGCTGAAGGAAAACAGTTTCCTTAGCCGAGCTGGGGGAATATGAGTGAGATAGCAGTGGCCTGCGCTAATGGGCAAAGATGGATGGTCCTGCCTTTGGGATCTCAGCTCGGCCTGGTGCCACAGCATCGATCTCTCTTTCTCTTACACACACACACACACACAGGCTAGTAGATACATTACCCATGCCTCAGCGCTGTATCTTTTAAACAGTTCTTTTAGTCAACTATGTAGAGTGACCTTTACATTTGTTTTTCCTAACATCATGCACCTGACAAAACTGACAAACCTGCGCGCGTCCTGATTTATTGCTGCTGCAAGTCGTCTCTCTTTAAGAACATTTGTAAGATCATATGGTTTCTGAAGATGTACATTAAAACTGTAAAAAATGATAAACTGAGAATTGTCATCAGAGAGACATTTTACTGTATGTCTTGGAGTATTTAGAGTTTGTACAATGTATCGCGTCCAGGATTTTCTGATCCACACCTCGGACAAACACAGCCACCGAGCATGACTGTCACACATACACAACATCTCAGGGACTAAATTGTTCGCCTGATGCTATCTGTAACCCCTCGGCTTTCTCAGCGGTCGTGTCACCCTTATCAGAGCACCCTGCCTGTAACAGACCGACCTTGCTGATCTAGAGAAGCGAAAGGAGCGTGGCTTTTAGGACTCCGCCAGCGTCCGAGTGCCCTATCAGTCCTTCTGCAGCTCACTGAGGGAAATGACTCTTTTATTAAGCCGATATTTCACCCAGCCGGCCTGCGACACCTGCGATTTTTCTCCCTTCTTTAAGGAAAGGGCCTTAGGGGTGCGTGAAAAGGATGCAGACAGAGCGGGACAAACTCACGTTTGTCCCGGACGTAGACAGAAGAACAAGTGCATTTGAATGCAAGTTTAATTAAATCAATAACACGAGTCAGCCCTGCATCGTAAAAGCCGCCTGGGTGTAAACACAGACCTCAAGGACATGAAGGTCAGAGAGAGGAATTAAGCACGAGAATCACATCTCAGAACTGATTAATGCACGAGGAAATAAGAAAATGTTCAACTACATATAAAACATTCAGTTTATAACAGTGTTCTGGATCAAGTGCTAATCTGTGTGCTACTGAATGATGAGATTGGAAGCCATATTGTTAACACTAAGTACATATGCAGTGATTACAGTATTAGCAATACACTAGACGGTTCGATTTATTTCAGTGCTCACCATCTTCTTGTTCATCAAAATCTCAAAATACATCACTGTAATAGTCACTTATTTTTAGAATGTTTGGTTGTTTATCATTTTTAAATTCTCTTGATTGTTACAGTTGAAATTCTTTTAGTCTTGTCTCAAATGTTTCTACTCAAGAAGCCTCAGAACATGCAGGTTGTCCATTTTGATAAGCTGAGTGGTGGTTATCAAAATGGAATATTACCTGAACCCTTCAAATGTTCTCATCAACTTGTTAGAGGGCATTTTGGAGCACTGTATCTTGCGTCCAGCTGAACCTGATTGAGCCATCTCTACCACTCAGTTGAGGTATGCTATTTAAGAAAAAAATCCACTAGATGTCATTGTGTCTTTAAATAATATGCATACCACATGAATTAAAGCAGATCCAATGCCCAAAAATATTTATGACACTTTTTTTTTTTTTTTGCATTTGTGTACGTATTAATACTTTAAAAAAAAAATTGGGGGGAGGGGGAGGGGGGTACAATGCTACCAAGGCAATTTACAGCAAAAGAAATCTGTGAGTTCAAAATCCCAGCAGTGGCAAAGCAATGATAGAGCAACCCTGAACAGTTTAACTTTCTGCATTAATTTTATGTGGATTTTTTAGAAACTGTCAAATTAAACAATACATCATACATATTTATAATGTATATTATAATATGCACAAAACATCCCAACCTGCAGCCAGAATTTGTCTGAACGCAATAAGACCTGTAGCTCCTTATCAATAACACTAGCATATACTGGAGGTGAAAGCCTTCAGACTTAATTAATCCCCACTTGTAGCTATTTTTAACTAATACCAGGATGTTTGAATGGCCAAAAGAGACGCGTATACCAAATCTCTGGCGGAAGAATTAAGGATAAAGAGACAAAACAGGTTTCCACTGAACCTCCTTCCTCCTCTCAACAACCAAATACATTAGGCTCAATCCTTCTTTTGGCAATTATTGTTCAATCATGCATGATAACGAGGCAGCGATGATTTTTTTTCCCTCTTGCGGAAAAATCCATGTAATAACGTCTAGTTTTGCCACCTTGGATGAGCTCCAGCTCTGCGATTATATTAGAAGCAGGAGGCCTGAGCTTTAATTTCACGCTGCATGCGTCTCTACATCGCGGCCGAGTGAGAGTAAAGTTTAATTTTCTGCCATGAATTCCGAACCCTAGAAAATAAAAGTGCCGGATTACAAAAGAGAGACAAGCGATGAGACGACGCTCAGCCACCTTTTATGTTTTCATTTTACCTCGCGGGATAAAGCAAAGAAGTCTTCCGTTTTCTTTTGACACTTTTTTTAATCGTGTTTCACACTTCCATGTTTTTGTGTGTGTGTGTGAACTTGCAGGTTTTAAGAGCTCGCAAACGTTCCCAGTCAAAATCTTTACGCTGAATCCTGGCAGATGATGGATCGGGATGGATTCGGACCATACGGTGTTGTGGTTTCGAGATTAAATCTTTTACCCCCTATACTCTGGGCAAGCTGTTCAGCCTGCTGTAGTGTGACGGTTCTCAGTAAGGGAATGACAGACAGCTGAGAGCACCAAGGCCAAAAAGGTCTCGACTGAGTCAGGAGTCTCGCTGCAACTCTGCGCGATCGTTCCTCAGCTCAATCCTGCCTAAATTTGATGACAGATAAAGTGCAGTTCCCTTTCAGTCAATTCACTCGGTACAACACATATTGTATGGGATATCACGCCCTCTCGTGTCCTGGCTGAAGCCACCTATATTCACACCGTAAAGGCAGGCAAACCTGTGGTGACGTAGGTGTAGCCTCGCTGTGAACACCTTTTCCGTAAAAGTTTTCTAGGTGCTGCTAGTCAACTCTACATTTTACTCTACAAGACTGTGCTTAAGATCAGCTTAACGTCTCTTGTTGGTGTTAGCGACAACAGCCTCATTTTGGTGAAGTCGTCTACCCGCAGAGCGCTGACTTTAAGTTCACTGTCAGTCGGAACATTAGCGACATTTCAGTTTGGTTGGCTTCTGTTTAGCCGTGCTAACAGTGCTAACTGGCATGAGCAAGGAAGCTAATGTGGCAAAGAAGAAGTCCGCTGTTCGCCCCTGTCCTTAGGACTGCAGCTTCTCCTTGCACGAGAAGGACCAGCACGAAGCGTGCCCCGTCTGTATGGGAATTTTCCATGCTAGGAGAGCGCTAGATGAGCCCGAGTCATGTGTGCTTTGTCGCCAGCTCCGGCGTTCAACTAGAAAGACGGGTCACGTTCGTGGAAAGAATCCTGGGGAAAAATACAGTCGCTCAGCAGGACCCCCTCCTTTCCGA
>JAOVVA010000019.1:16335762-16355544 GCA_028565275.1 Leiocassis micropogon
ATTCACTTTATCTTCTCTAATTAATATCTATTGGTGCAGGTGTTTGTTTACATTGAGACAGTAGCGCATTAGTAGATAATTTTAAAGTAGATGATTAAATCCGACACATTACATCGCTTTTACTCAACGTTTTTATTTCGCTTATGGTGCTGATTAAACTTCAGGCAGAGATCTAAGGACTGCAGGAGATTCAGTAAATTCTGTCTAGACAGTTTTGTGTGATGATGTGACAAAATCTGTTCGGAGAGACACACAGAGAGACAGAAAGAAAATTGTTCTGAGACTGGTTTCGGGTCCTCCAATGTATAAAAACATAAAGATATTGAAAGTTCTGATCAATGTACAGACAAAACCTTTCTTCTACTTATATAGCCATAGAGCTGTACAGTGCTGTTATTTTTCCCCTCCGAGCCTGAAGGTGTCGCTGCTGCTCGTAACGCGTTTCCGCTCCAGAAAACACCGAAGGAGAAATAAACTTTGCAGGGCGCTTACAGTCCTGCTAACATTATACTTCTTAAATAAGACTTTCTTTGGAATAAATTTAGCTTTTAAATAACTATGGACGTCGGTGAGCTGCTGAATTATCAGGTAAAAAAATCTGCTAACGTCATTTCAACCGGGCTACATTCATGCTTTTCTAGATTCGCCGGCGAGTTTATGTGCGCTAGCGTGCTTTGCGGCTAACAACATCAGGGCCGTATTTCAAACGGAGCTATCTTCCGTACAGAAGTGCCCTAGCTTGGGTTTTCTCGTAATGCCGTACACGGAATATGTAGTGCACTACGTGGTATAGCTGGTTGTATTCGGGATTCAGCCCGCATCCAGCATGGGGATCTGGCTCACAGTGTTGTTTAAACGTCATTTTAAAACAGCTGGAAATATTAAGTGAAAGTTAAACAGCATACAAAGTTTAATTAAAGTATTAATAAAGCCGGTTATAAACTAGTGTTAAGTATTCTTAAATGGTTAGTTTGGTTTTAATTCGGATTGAAATGACTGTGCATGAACACTGCAAAGTGATTATAAAATGCAGTGAAGTGTTTTATTGTGAAGTTTGAAAGAAGGGTTAAGAAAACTTGGTGGTGTGCTGTTATAGGAAAATAATCAATGTCAGGGTGATGTGGCGAATCAGAGCTTGAAATTATTTTTCTATATGGAACGACCACAATAGTTGTTGTCCTGATTTGTGACCTCGCACCTCCAGGGTCGCGGGTTCGATTCCTAGAAGATGGATAGTGAATGAATAAGAGTCCTTCTCTCACCAGTATTTCTTTCTTTCCTGATTTGACGTTTAATAAGACAAAGTATAAAGTCCTGATTCCTGAATATTCCACTCGGCAGTGACTTCCTTACATAAACCTTAAATACGACTTATTGCCTTCTTAGACATAACAAACAAGTTACAGTCTACATGATAGAATCTATACAACATGTTAATATAAACTTGTGATCCATTTCGCAGTAGCAGCTTTACAGAATCAGAAGAAAAATTGGGAAATTAGTATGAAATGTATAAAACTAATCTAAAATTATTGATGAACAAGCCATGGGCGACAGTGGCCAGAAAAAAAGAAAAAAAAACCGTTCCTGAGATACGAAGGAACCTTAAGAGGACCCAGACTCAAAAGTGAACCCATCCTCATTTGAGTGATAATGGAGGACAGGGATTGTTTGCAGTCATACTGTGTGTATTGTAATAGATCCATTCCAGTTAAATAATAAATATTTTCAGAGACAGTGACTTGGACTATGTTTTTAAAAATCATTGCCACATAGTTACTTTCATATATTTATTTGTTTACAGTCGTAATTTATCAATTTTCACATAGTGAATTTTCACCTTTGACTTCTTTAACTCCTTGACCGTACCTTTCTCTGACAGCCCGAGCGTGGAGGCAAGCGCTCGAGGGAGGACGCCGGCTCAGACGAGTCTCGGCCCAAGAAGACATTGAGCAGGGAGCCTCCGAGACCGGCTGGGCCGATTCCAGAACCCATGCCGGAAGACCCGGAGAACAGAGAGCGGATCTTGGAGAAGCTCATGGACCAGGACGAGGTGGACCCTGAGGTGCCGTCTCGCGCTGCTGACTCGTTCATACGGTTTATATCTATATATATATATATATACATATACACACACACCGTGGTTAAATGTTATAACGTGTCGTGCTTTGTCTGTGTCTGTCGCAGGGCGAGCCGGTGGACGAGGGCACGGTGAAGAAAATGATCCTGACCTTCGAGAAGAGGTCGTACAAAAACCAGGAGCTTAGGATTAAATTCCCTGACAATCCCGAGAAGTGAGTTAAAGCTATAAACAACATAGCGTTTTCTGGTTTTGCAGCACACCAGTCTTGTTTCTGATCAGAAACCTCTTCTTGCAGGTTCATGGAGTCTGAACTGGACCTGAACGACATCATCCAGGAGATGCACGTGATCGCAACCATCCCTGAGCTGTACCACCTCCTGGTGGAGCTGAACGCTGTGCACTCTCTGCTCGGACTGCTGAGCCACGAAAACACAGATATCCTTTCTCGCGTGTACTGATCTGCAGGTCAGGAGGTAGCTGATGGATCAGGGAGCAGAAACAAGTTGCCTTCCATATAAAAAGTGGAGTGTGTTTAAATTATTAGGTGACAAATCAGAAGGTGAGTTCCGTGCAGAACCCGGTGGTTTTCCTTAACCCAGAGCACATATCTCTATCGCTGTGGTGGACCTGCTGCAGGAGCTCACGGACGTCGATACGCTCAACGAAAGCGAGGAAGGAGCCGAGGTCCTCATCGACGCCCTGGTGAGGAAATCCACACACTTCGTCAAACTCGTTGTTTATTTTTATTTAGTTATTTATTTTTTAATAGTGCTTCTTCTGCCTTTTTCTGGCCTTTAGTGGTGTTAATGTCTGTATCAGGGAACAAGACACACCTCCTGGGGGCCGGAGCCTATCTAGGTCTAGAGAGAATTGCCCTGAATGATCTCCAAACCTTCCAAACTCTTTTTTTTCTGAAACAGGGTTTGGAGATCATCCAGAGCAATTCTCTCTCTAGATCTGGATAAGCCCCGCCCCCAGGAGGCGTGTCTTGCTCTACAATAAACATGGTTCATATTAGTGCATGTTTCTAGGTGGTTAAGTTCTTCCTTGAGAATAAGGCTCATTAGATGTTTATGAAAAATCTTAGAAAATCCGCTTTATTATATAAACTTTTTTTTTTTTTAACAAGCATTATTTAATGATCTGAGAAGACAAAGTGCTTGAGTGAAGATTTTTTAAAAGCCTGAACACAGCCCGAAAAAAAAAAAAAAGAAAAAAAACCCATAAAAACCAATTTCCTCTACTCTTTCAATTTCCCTGCAATTTAATAACCATTAGCGATTGATCGGCGGTTCTAAGTTAGGAGCCGGTGTCGTGTGTGTGTGTGTGATGACATTTAGAAAAAGGCGAGCCGCTGATTGGAGCGCGGCGGGAGAAAAAAAAATCAGCCCGTTCCCGGAGCAGGAGCGAGGGACGGCGTCTTGCTGTGGAGTTTCTGATGTGTACGGGCGCTGGCGTGGAGATGCGAGACGCGACAGGAAATTGCCGCTATTGTGATAGGCGCTGAGTTTTGTGTTTAATTTTTAACCAAGAGTCAATTGCATTCCTTTTTTTTTTTTTTTTAAAAGATGTGTTTTCTTATATGACAGAGAGTTCCCTGCGGCTTTAATATCTGCAAACAGCTTCTAGTATTAAACAATAAATAAATAAAGTAAACATTGTGATGCTTTGTCATTTAATAACTGTTTACCGGTGACTTGTTCAAAAACGCACGCAAAGCTTACATTTAATGAGAACTAAAAGCTACCAAACAAACAAACAAAAAAAACACATTCTTTTTTTTCTGTGTGTGGGGGCGGATCCAGTTGTGGAACGATCGGCGGCCGTGTCTCCACGGCAACTGTGTATGTTTGTATTATATGTTTCCGATGCGGAAACATTCATACCCATGCATGAAGTCTGTGGATGTAGTGTGCGCTGAACAATTTGTGCCGTTTGACATTTTAAGTTGTTTATCTGTCTGTTGTTGTTTAGCTGGAGGGCCAGGTGGTGGCGTTGATGGTGCAGAACATGGAGCGGCTGGACGAGACGGTGAAAGAAGAAGCGGACGGAGTTCACAACACACTAGGTACGACGTGATCACTGTCGTATTGCGACCTGAGAACCTGATCAGTTTAACTTAGTTAGTGTGTTTAAGCGCTGATCCCGGATCTGTCCTAGTTGTCTTTTATCCACTCAGCTGATGTTTATTAAAGCCATAAAGCTGACTCGAGATCAGCAGATTCTGTAACTGCTTAACCATCCTGTAGAACTGTGTCTCTTTCTTCTCCATCATTCTTTCTTCTTATTTCTATCAATCTGTCCATCCATCTATCTATCATCCTTTATTCCTCTCTTCTTCCCCTCAGGAGATTTATGGTACCTGTGTGTCTAAGGAAACCCTGCTGCTCTGAGTCTTTTACATCCCTCTCTATACCTCCTCCTCCTCCTCCTCTTCCTCCTGTCCCTCGCTCGTGTGCCGCTGTGTGATGGAGTTATCAGGGGTCTCTACTTCTTTCTAGAGAAACGATCCCTCCCTGTGTTCAGTCATAAAGCGTGCTGCTGCGTTCTATCTGTCTTTTCTCTCACACTTTAAATCTCTTTTGTTTTCCCTCTGGAAATCTGTACTGTGCCTGAGGCTTGCTGAGGGAGGTGGGGTTTGAGTACGTACAATTCCTTACTGAAGGAGATGTGGCCTTTGGGAGGTGTGGGAGGTGTATCTTTCAGTCTCAGTGAAGGAGGCGTGGCCTGTGTATCTGTCAGGCTCTGTGAAGGAGGCGTGGCCTGTGTATCTGTCAGACCCAGGGGTGGAGGGTGTGGCCTGTGTATCTGACTGGCTTAGGAATGGAGGGCGTGGCCTGTGTATCTGTCAGACCCAGGGGTGGAGGGTGTGGCCTGTGTATCTGAAAGTCTTAGTGAAGGGGTCTGGCCTGTGTATCTGTCAAGACCAGGGGTAGAGGGCGTGGCCTGTGTATCTGTCAGGCTCAGGGGTGGAGGGTGTGGCCTGTGTATCTGTCAGGCTCAGGGAAGGGGGCGTGGCCTGTGTATCTGTCAGGCTCAGGGAAGGAGGCGTGGCCTGTGTATTTGTCAGACCCAGGGGTAGAGGGTGTGGCCTGTGTATCTGACTGGCTTAGGAATGGAGGGCGTGGCCTGTGTATCTGTCAGACCCAGGAGTAGAGGGCGTGGCCTGTGTATCTGTCAGGCTCAAGGGTGGAGGGTGTGGCCTGTGTATCTGTCAGGCTCAAGGGTGGAGGGTGTGGCCTGTGTATCTGTCAGGCTCAGGGGTGGAGGGTGTGGCCTGTGTATCTGTCAGGCTCAGGGGTGGAGGGTGTGGCCTGTGTATCTGTCAGGCTCAGAGAAGGGGGCGTGGCCTGTGTATCTGTCAGGCTCAGGGAGGGGGCGTGGCCTGTATCTGTCAGGCTCAGGGGTGGAGGGCGTGGCCTGTGTATCTGTCAGGCTCAGGGGTGGAGGGCGTGGCTTGTGTATCTGTCAGGCTCAGGGGTGGAGGGCGTGGTCTGTGTATCTGTCAGGCTCAGGGGTGGAGGGCGTGGTCTGTGTATCTGTCAGGCTCAGGGGTGGAGGGCGTGGCCTGTATCTGCTAGGCTCAGGGGTGGAGGGCGTGGCCTGTGTATCTGAGGCTCAGGGGTGGAGGGCGTGGCCTGTGTATCTGCTAGGCTCAGGGGTGGAGGGCGTGGCCTGTGTATCTGTCAGGCTCAGGGGTGGAGGGCGTGGCCTGTGTATCTGCTAGGCTCAGGGGTGGAGGGCGTGGCCTGTGTGTCTGTCAGGCTCAGGGAAGGAGGCGTAGCCTGTGTATCTGTCAGGCTCAGGGATGGAGGGTGAGGCTCACTGAAAAGGGGCGTGGCCTTACATGTTTTTTCTTTTCCCAGTATAGTGCATCTACATATATACTGTACTAATAATAATTAGTAATTTAATAATGTATATTGCGAAGCATATGGCCATGCTGTACATTATATTGAAGCCTTTAACTTAATTCTACTTGTAATACAGTGTGTGAATACAACCATGTAAATATTCGTACCGTATCTTGCGACACTGCGTGGATTACATTACACTCATCGCACTCCTAATCATATAAACTGCCTTAAGTGCATCTTTTCTTCATTGTGTCGTTGATTACACACACCCCTACTGTGCACACACACTGACTCTTACAGTCTTCTAAAAAGAGTGCTTGTTGCACGCGGTTTTATTTTCCTCCTGAAAGCCCGTCTACACAAAGCTAATCTCCAGACTTCCAGCTGTTTCAGGCAGACGTTCCTGCACTCATCCGTTTTCGTTTGTTTGTGTGGCACCAAATTGGCGAATCTGATTTGCACAAACTGGGTCAGCGCTGCAGAGAACTGAATGTGTGTGTGTGTGTGTGTGTGCGTGTGTGTGTGGGTGGGTGGGTTCCTTGGATGTGGTGATTTAGTTAAAGTGGTTTTCAGCAACACCAGCATTTAATGTTTAATGTTCAGCTGAAGAAAGGAAAAAGCCCTGAATGTGCTACAAACACACACTCGCACGCAAACACACACTATTCCCAGGGCTTTATCGTCTTCGCAGTGTGAATGTAATCTGTCACCCACCATGCAGTCCACACACATGCACACACACACATCTGTATAACCACACACTGCTGCCTGAAAGTGCTTTTGTGTTTCACAGCAGTCTGCATCTCATGTGTGTCTTAGAAATTTATAGGACGAACTCTTCTGGACCTGCATCTCCACACTGTTGTAAATTCTCACAGGAAGTGTAATTAGATCACAGGCGAAGCAGAAACCCTGCGTTTTCCACTCTACACACCTGACTACAGTGCTCGACTATACTATGTATAAGAAACAAAACAGCACACACACTGGATGTGGAATTATTGACCATCAGTTTGGTCTGATGGTGTTCTGACAGGAAGAGAAACCGATTTCTATGTGTTTTGTTTATTTATTGATTTATTCTTTTTCCTCCACTATTGCATGCCCTGAAGTGGCTCAAGATGTGGATGAAAAATAAAATTCTTATTAATGTAAAAATTACATCTTTTGCAAAAAATGTTAAATGTTTTCTTCTGCAGTCCAAAGACATGTAGGCAGAGGAGGAGCTCGACCTCAGAATTGGTCAGCCAGGTTTGATTCCTGGTTCTTTTCAGTAACCTGTGTGTGTGTGTCTGTGTGTGTGTGTGTTTGCTGTTACAGCTGTGGTGGAGAACATGGCTGAGTTCAGACCGGGTCTCTGCACAGAAGCCGCTCAGCAGGGACTGATGCAGTGGCTCCTCAAGAGGATTAAAGTAAGAGAGCAGGATAAGACTTAAGACTTGCTTATACTCTCCGTGATCTGTATGTGTGTTGTCTGATGCATATTGTGTCATTAGCTACGTTTACAAGAACAGTGTTTAATTCCTGATCAGAGATTTCAACATAACTGTTTACATGATAAGGTGTGTGTTCACATGCTCAAATCAGAATGGATCATTTTTAGGCATGCATTCTTAAAAAAAAAAAGAAGAGTGTGCCTGCTGTGGAGAGTGTGATCTGCCGGAAATATAACAGAAGAAGAAGGTGATGTTGGACCAGACTTCCCTTCCTCCTTTCCTCCCTGATAAACCTTGCCTTATAACCTGCGTTATGATTGGTTAAGAGAATTCAGTCATATCTTTGGTTGGTTAGATGCTTTACTGCAGGTGAAATGGCGAGCCAATCAGATCTTCTTCCTCATCCAAAAACTTTTCACATCACCTAGTGGTGCCTCGACATGAGGCAAACGTGCAGAAAGAATACGTTTATTCCAACTAGACAGAAATGATCAGATCAGAAGTGTTTGCATGGCGAATATTTACCTGCTGAACAGATTATCAAAGGTGTAAACCATCACTCTCATTCCCGTAGAAGAAATGTTCCCTTTAGCTCAGGCATTAAATAATTCTTATATTTTAATCTATTTATAGTTCTGATGTTGTGGCACATCCGTGAAATAAGTTCCTCTTCTCACTGCTTATGTTACAGCAGCTATAAACAGTCATTCCCTCTCCAACTCCTCCTTTTCCTGTTGTAAAGTTAATCAAACTAAATTAAAGTCTGTAAAACTGGTCACTACAGGTAACTCTGCTGTCCTCATTAAAAGGTCAGACGTGAGCATCGCTCTCATTCCAGCTCGATTCGGTTACAGGCGCCCTGTTATTATAAGGCGAAATAGCATAAATTAGAGTAGTAATTGGAAACGTGCTTGGATCACAAGTGTGTCTCATTATAACGCAGGCGAAGATGCCGTTCGACGCTAACAAGCTGTACTGCAGCGAGATCCTGGCCATCCTCCTCCAGAACAACGACGGTGAGTCCAAAAAAAAACCTTGGCTTTAAACCATCTTTAAACTTAAACATTTACATGGCCCTGATGGGTGCCAATAATTTTTCACCCCAGTACAACTGCATAAATGTTTTGTTTGTTTAATTTGAATCGTGTGTATTACACAGGATGACAGACAAATGTGCTTCTTAAATAAGGTGGAGCATCCTAGCTAGCTAAGCAAGCTAGCACTTAAGCAAGCTAGCAAAGCTTACATTTTTACCTAGTTGCTAGAGCAGAGGGAATCGGCTAGCTCGCTTGGTAACTTATGTTAGAAACATATAACATTCAGTGTCTTGTTTTAGCTAGCTAAATTTAATCTCGGAAATAACTAGCAACAGATTTCTAGTTGAATGTTGCTAGCTAGCAAAGATGATTAGCAAAACCTTTTATGTAACAGGGGGAACCTAGTCGTTAACTAACAAAATGTAATCATGGTAAAGACAATTAGCAAAACACAGGGCTATACCTGATAATATATAAATTTGATCGAGGAAATGATTTCTGGCAAGTTTGACTCCTAGCAAAGCAACAAGAAGAGCTATCAACAGGTCATATAGCTTATATAGCAAGTTAACGTATGTCTTACGCCTAGCGTGTTATGCTAACTAGCTCAATTTAGCCCCTGAAACAACTTTGGCATTATACAAAAAAACAAAAGCTTCCCTTTTTAACGGGATGATAAGATTTTATTTAATTTTAATAAGTGTTCTTATTAAAGTGTTCATGCTAACATTGAGGTAATTGTGAATATTTATAAATGTGTTATAAATGTAAATAAATAAAGATGTGAAAATGAAATGAAATTAATAGAATATTTTAAAAAATCTCCACAGAATGTTAGTGTTAGCATTAGCATTTACCTCAGGATTTTACTTTAAAAAATCTGGCCGCCTATTTAAGAGCTGCATGTTTTTTTTAATTCTGCGCCTGTTAGAGGCCTCTGGTCGCTGACAGTCTTAGCTAGTGACCTGAGGTATGTATCACCAAAACAAGGCGTGGCCGTTGTACTTATTTCACTGAAGTGGGCGTGGCTGCTAAGACACTCCTAGTGAAGAAGGTGTGGCCTTTGTATTTGTCTCACCAGAGTTTTAGATGTTTTAAATCCCAAATAAATTTTAAACAATCTTTATAGACTCTCAGTTAGAATATTTTACATGTTTAAAATGTTTTACCTTTAAAATATCTTCACATAAATGTCAGTCACGGGGTGAAGGAGGCGTGGCCTCGGTGTTGGTCAGTCACGGTAAAGGAACCGTGGCGATTTTACAGGAGAAGCAAATAACAGTTTAAAACAAACGAACACAAACAAATCCCTTAATTCTCCTCCCTCTCTGGTTCTCAGTGTCCTCATATGTCTCTCTATGTGTCTCTCTCCATCTCTGTCTCTTTCTGTCTCTCAGGCACCAGAGAGCTTTTGGGTGAGCTGGACGGCATCGATGTGCTCCTGCAGCAGCTCTCGGTGAGTTATCTCTCCTGTGCATGTGTGTCTCTGTCTCTTTGTGTCTCAACCCCAGTAGATTCAGAGCAGTCTCTCTCTTCATGTGTTTCCTTTTCCTTTATTCGCCGTCTGTTTTGCACAAAGCTCGTGTACTGCTCCATATATCCGGGCAAATCTCAGTAAAAACTGCAGACCCCCTGGCAGCTATAAACTGTTGCTTTACTCAACACAAAAACAAGGCAAAAGGAAAATAAAGACACCGAATCATTCTGCAGAAGAACTGCAGCTTCGACTCGTGCTTTACTCCGCAAAGCACACACACACACAGACACACACACACGACCCCAGCGGCTAACAGACGCTGTACTCAGCTGCAATAAAGCCGTTGGTTTATCATTTATTATATCATTATGTCGCTGTGTGTCAGGTGTTCAAAAGGCACAACCCGTCCACGCCCGAGGAGCAGGAGATGATGGAGAACCTGTTCGACGCTCTCTGTTCCTGCCTCATGCTGCCGGCCAACCGCGACCGCTTCCTCAAGGGGGAGGGGCTCCAGCTGATGAACCTCATGCTCAGGTTTGTGATTGGCTGATGATCTTGGTGCGTGTGTCATCATTTAGGCGTGCCATAGTTATGTCCTCTTAAATCTGTGCGTATTATTATTATTATTATTATTATTATTATTATTATTAACTGTTCAAATTCTCATAAAAGAAATCAAGGGCATGAGGGTGTTATGGCACTGAACATAAAACAGCAGGGTGTAAAATAAGTCATACTGGCGGGTGACGAGTAAAGGGAAGTGAGGCCGTTTTGCTGAGGCGGGTCGTCCGTCTCGCCTGGATTTAGACTTTCATTGCAGTTGAGCTGGGACTCTAGCATCCTTCAAACAGCTTTCTGCTTCACATCTCTCATCTCTCTCTTACACACACACACACACATTTTCCTCCTTCCTCCCCTCTCTCTCGCTCTCTTTTCTTCCCTGCGTCCTGACACCTGAACCGTCTTTGCCGTGAGCTCGATAAACAGTGCCGTTCATCATCTCCGGATGAGGAGAGTGGCAGCATGACGGACAGCTACATTTCCCAGAGTGCCACGTTGCTCGTCGGAGAGCTCTCATACATCGCTGTTTGTGCCACTCGCTTGCCGGACTTTCAAATAATTTATCGTGTTTGCTTTGTTATGATATGCAAACCTGGTTTTCATATTTAAAATGGATTGCTCGTAACGACAAAGTGCCCCTAGTATATCATATAGAAATATCTGACAAGGAGTCTACTACGTTTCTACTCCAGCGACAGTAATGATCATCTAAAACCATAAAAATCTATCATGGTTAAAGTAATTTGATGTTTGTAGAATCACCAGGGTCCACCTGATACGATATTATCATGCCGATTTGATTCGTATTCTCTAAATATCACAAATTTGTATATATCCTGATTTGATATTAGATTAATTGTCCAGGTTCCAGGATCGCTCTTAACACACGGGATGGTGTGCTGCCTGCCTGTGTGCGAATAGCTTAAAGTGCACCACCTGCAGGATTATAGAGAAACAGCAACATTTGACCACCTTCAATTGAAACATATATGAATTAAAAATATAAGATTTTGGGCAGTCTATTACGGTAAACAGTGCATTACAGTACCCTGGGTATGAAAAGATAATACCCAAAGCACACGATGATGTTTGCAGCTAGTGCACTGTTTTTTTTTTTCAGGACTCAATGCATGAAGCGAGTCAAAGTGACAGACTGGGTAAATAATGTGACATTGAGAAAACAGTTCTGTAATGCACTGCGTCCTGGTTCATGCTCTTTTGTTATTGTGTGTGTGTGTGTGTGTGTGTGTGTGTAGAGAGAAGAAGTTGTCTCGGACTAGCGCCCTTAAGGTCCTGGACCACAGCATGATCGGCCCCGAGGGTGCTGACAACTGCCACAAGTTTGTAGACATCCTGGGGCTTCGCACCATTTTCCCGCTGTTCATGAAGACGCCGAAGAAGATGAGGAAGGCTGGAGTGTCAGACAAGGAGCATGAAGGTATCCCATAATAACCTCCTTATCTACTTTCAGATACTCGACTAAGGTGTTGCCCTTGTGCAAGACCGTCTCAGTAGAGAACGGGAGTAGGTGTGTAGATGAGGAGGTGCGGCCTCTTGCTTAACTGTTCCATTAGAGGAGATGAGGAGGTGTGGTCTCTTAGTAGTTCCAGTAGAGGAATTGAGGAGGCGTGGCTTGTTGCTTAACAGCTCCATTAAAGGAGATGAGGAGGCGTGGTCTCTTGCTTAACGGTTCCATTAGAGGAGATGAGGAGGCGTGGCCTGTTGCTTAACAGCACCATTAGAGGAGATGAGGAGGCGTGGCCTGTTGCTTAACAGCTCCATTAGAGGAGATGAGGAGGCGTGGCCTGTTGCTTAACAGCTCCATTAGAGGAGATGAGGAGGCGTGGCCTGTTTAACAGTTCCACTAGAGGAGATAAGGGGGCGTGGCCTCTTGTTTAACAGCTCCACTAGAGGAGATGAGGGGCGTGGTCTCTTGTTTAACAGCTCCATTAGATGAGATGAGGGGCGTGGCCTCTTGTTTAACAGCTCCACTAGAGGAGATAAACTTTACCAAACGCAGCCGTCTGTCATGAATTAAAGAGACTTCAAGGGAAAATTAGATTTTTAAATGCATTATTAATAACAGCAAGAAGTTTTAGAAAACTTAGAAATAACTCTACTGCATCATGTCCATGTTGCTTTCTTTTCCACAATTTTCCATCACTGTTGCATTGTGGGACGTCTTACACAACATGTTTATTTATTTATCCTGAGCAGCACATCATCTCAGTGTCATCAGCGCACTGGAAATATCCCTATCCATCACATCCTACCGACTACACACTACTTGTGCATGGGGATAAGTGTGTGTGTGTGTTTGTGTGTGCGCGCGCTAGCACTCTGCAAGAAATTGAGAAGTAGTGAGGAGGAGGCGGGGCTAATTAAACTCGCTAATTAATCGGCGCTGATCCTTAACACTAAGTCACCGAAAAGCGTCGCTCTCGAGCACGCGATCATTCCGATCGTGAAACTCGCACCCGGGCACAAGGAGGGATCACGAGCTGGAATTAACGTCAGCGAGAGCTTGTTAAGAAGAATCTGATCTCTAATGAAGGCCCTGACGTTGAATAGCTCCAGCACACAGATACACACTCGCCTTGAGGCGTAGATGTCGGCGTGACCGCAGGAAAGTGTGAACACGTGTTACATCATGAGGAATAGTTCATCCTCACGCAGCCATGATGACTAAAACTGTCCAAAACGCTTATGAGGAATCGTGCAGCTTAAATTTTAATCGTGCAAGATTTTCAGCAGTGTCCTAACGAGGTGCGCTATTTTCGGAAGTGAGACATGAAGCCTGGAGACGGGAGCGAGAGAGGAAGTGAGCGAGCAGGTGAAGCCGTGTTGATTGCGCCGTGTGTTTGTGGTGTGTGTTTTTCTTTTTTTCTTTTTTTTTTTCTTTTTTTCTTTTTTTTTTATATATATATTTTTTTCATTTATTTCCCCCTTACGCCTTGAGTGACGTCCCACATGGGGTGGAATTTTGGGAATTCAAGCTCTGACAGGAGCAGTTTTAGTCGCCTAATGATGCGTCTGTTGTAATACAGAAGCAAATGAACACCTCCACACGATCATTAAACCGGAACACGAGTCCCAGCGGGACGCTTATTTCCCTCCGCCTACGTTTAAGAACACTGAAGGTCTGCAGCTAAGATGGTTAGATGGAACGTTCTGGAAAAATGTGAGACATTTAATACCTCCCCCACCCGATCACATTTCCAAGCACGGCGTTCTCGGATGCTCGATTCTGATTGGTCGAAAGGTTTTTTTGTAATACTTCCTTATAGAAATGTATTTGTACACCATGGTTTCTATAGTAACAGCTCACTCACTCGTACTTGCACGGTGGCACTTCATACAAAGTAATTTTACAAATCATAAGATGTTTAACATTTATGATAGGAGTCCCCAGTCGTTGACGCCGTGTAACGTTCAAAGTCAGACAGAATTCTCGATCATTGAGCGAGAACAAAAACTAGCCTGTTTAAAACAAATGTATATATTTTTTTAATTAATACAAAATGAATCATTGGCATACTGATGTGGTACAAGATGAATAAAATACATTGCGATGCGAAAAATAGAAAAATCATACAATTCTGTTTTGTTTGGGGAGTGAAGACAAAAAAAAAAAACCCTCAAATTATTTAATTATTTATGGCTGAAATGTCAGTTAATTTATATTTATTTGTCTTTTACCATACAAGGTTTTGTTTATTTATTTTTTTAAACATTAATTTTAAACAAAAAATTCTGAAGCGGTTCACCCTTTAAAAAAAAAAAAGTTTTACGCAAAATTACATTTAACATTAAACGGTCCAACATTCATGAGTTTAAAAAAAAAACAAACAGTTTTTTTTAGAGAGACATGCGAAAATTAATCTTCCGTAAAGTACTCACATTTTTGCAAGAGTAACACTTCTTTTTCTTCTTTTGAGTTTTATCAGAGATTGGTGCATTATCGCCACCTGGTGGTGTGGACTGTGGAACAGGAGATTAGGAAGCTGGAAAAGAAAGATTAGCACTTTTTGGAATGTGATGTCAAACAAGACAAGTAATTTGTAATACTTTTAAGAAATATAGTTGCTTGAGATGAATTTGAATGCAATCGAAAATCATTATGCCTCATCAATCACATTTTAATTCACAGTCTATGTATGATTGACAGTTCTGTTCGTAGAGGCTAAAGGTTACAAACATTTCGAACTAAAATTTGCCTGGAAGTAATAAGCGCCAGGAACTTTGTCTAATGATTTCATCACCGTTACGGATAATAAAAGCAGCTGGTACATGATGTGGAATCACGCACACGTCTGTAAGATCCTCCAGCGTATTGCTGTCTGTCGCTTGCCCGCTCTTCCACGACGTTGCTTTTTTCCTGGAGCCGACTGGACTCGGGGTGTGAAGAACATCTGCGCGTACGTGACAAACGGAGCGCGCAGTCTATCCACGGCGGAAAACGGCGTGCAAACTTGGTAAGAGGTTCGACCGTTAGAATGCGCCCTGAAACTAATGAACCAAGGAAATGAAGTTGTAATAAGATAGAAATTAGAAATAATACATCGTTCTGCTTAAGGAATATCGTTGGAGTTTTCCGTTACTTTAATTATATGCCGTGTGGACGTGAAAGTTTGAAACATTGCTGCGGTATCATTAAAAAACAATCAGCTCGACCGTCCCTGAAGGTTTTATGTGTACATTCAGCTACGAGTCTGGATGATGTTAGAGGTTTTGTATTCTCTTTACACAACAGGCAGTAGGCATTAATCCGCTATTTACAGTTTAGTCACGGTCTTTCTATTTAGCTGATGCTTCATTACCTCATTGCTTGAACATAGAAAAATATAAGAAGGGTAACAAATGCTATGAGATTAGCGGAAAAAAAAAAATCTTGTAAAATGATAGATGTCTGGATGTGTGATTTCACCCCGACACCCACGGCATTAAGTTATCATTAGAAATTATCGTAGTAAATGGAGAAGGAAAATTGCTCCGGCTTTTTGAAATGGTTTCCTTTGGATCCTCAGTGAACTAGATTGGCGTTAGTGTTAATAATTGCCGTAAATGGCACAGGGGGGGGGACAAAAAAAGCTCGGTTAGTCGTGTCCGTATCGCTTAATCAAGACCCGGACCGTTCTCTTCTCTTATTCGAGGGAGAAATGAACAGGCCACTTTTGAGTCTGCGTGAAGCTTGCGGTAATTGATTCTTTTTCTTTTAATTGAGGATTATCATCAGCATTCCCGTTATGTTTGCGAGAGCAAGCTGTGTGAAGCGATTACGGTTTATAAATCATGGAGTGAAGCGTAGCGAGGTGTTTCCTTAAACACCCGTCGGTCCAGTAGACATCGATGCCTCAAATGTCCTTTGACGTGTCTCTTCATCATCAATCAGAAGAAATAAATTCTGAGCAATTTTGAGAAAATAAACCTAGTGGAATGTGATTTTAAGTTGAAACCGGAGTGGAAAGGATCCGTTTGGTGGAGGAAGTGATGATGCGAAGGTTCTAACTGGTTTTAAGTTTAAGGTTTAATTACATTGATTTGTCTGAGTTTGAATAAACCCGATAGTCGAAAGGATCTGGTTAGTTTCTTCAACGTAGACGATAAATCTCTAGACCCAAGCATAGAAAGAATCTGATTGGTTCTGTTAACAAAGAATTATTATTTTTTTTTTTTCCCCTTGAGCCAGAATGGACGAGATCACTAATTTTGCAGGAATACGATCTGAATGTGTTAGAAAGATTATGTGACCTCTCCATAAACAGCCTTGTATATATCACAGAGGTTTACGGCTTGCAGCCACGACAGAGAGGCTCTGGTAGATTTTCAACACAACAATGGAAAGAAATCTGGAAGTGATCTGATTGTGACGCTCCCTCCACTGGCTTCCTCTAGCAGCCCTTCAGAAACACTGAGCTCGTACAAAGCCGAAAACAGACCAGCACCCACTGACCTCACAGTGCTCATCATACCCGACACCGCACCATGCTTCCCTTGATCTTCTGGGTCTGCTCTACTGCTCCTACCTTCTCTCAGCGTACAAGGAAGCCATCATGCATTGAAAGTTCTTTTCTGTTCTGGCACCAAGGTGACGTCAGGAACTTCTCCAAAATGTCTGACAAGTTGGATTTAGTTACTAGACTAGAATGGAAAGTGTTCAGTGATTCACCGTGCTTCTGGATAGAAGGAAAATTTAATCACTTCAGTTCCCTTAGATGGAAAGGATCTGATGGCTTCCGTTAGCAGGTTGGAAAAGATCTGGTTGGTTCAAGCCTCAAGGTTGGAAAGAATTCATGTTCCTCCACCAAATTGAGCAAGAACTACCACACTGACTTGGATACTGATAAACATCTAGTCCAGTTATGTCCAGTCCTTTGAATCGATTGACTCAGATGATACGATCTGATTAGTGTCTGGAGTCTTGCCTGTGCGAGGATAGACAGTGCAAGGTTGGTGTATAGAACCAGGATGGAATAGATATAATAATTTACAGCGACCACAATGGCACGTTTTTTGTTGTTGGTTCTGAGCCCAGGATTGGAAATGGGGCAGTAGTGGCTCAATCGCTTAAGGCTTGGTTATTGATTGGAAGGTCGGGTGTTTGAGGTCCAGCACCACCACGTTTGCCACTGCTGGCACTGAGCAAGGCCCTTAACCATATCCGCTCCAAAAAATAATGTGTTGCAAAGTACAATTGACAAATAATTGATGATTTAATAATAATAATAATAATAATCACCCTGGAACCAGGATATGTTGGAAAAACTTATGTTGGATCTGAACTTGAAGGTTTGATTGGTTTTTGGAAACCAGGATTGAAATAAATCTCGATTCAAAATTCTGAATTTCATTCAAAATTAAAAAGCTGGTGACTTGTTTTAGGAACCGGAATAGAAAGATTCTGGTTGATTTTGAGACCCAGTATTGGAAAGTGTGCAACATCATTTTATTCGCAGTGATGGAGAACGGGTCATGTTGCTTTCTTACAAGAAAAAAAAAAAGTAGTTCAGTTATGAAGGTAGACAGTATCGACACGGACTTGTCCATCAGCAATCAGAGTCGGTTTCATTTCCCCAGCAAGCCTCCACCACTTACAGCGGTTTTGACCTTGCAGTTGGTCTCATCAGTGGAGAATTTGTAAGAAGCAGAAACGAGGATTTAAAAATAACCAAAAGCCATATAAACCAGGAGGAGTGCCAGGAATACAAGGAAGAGGGGAGCGCTTAATACTAACACTGCACTCCCGCATAATCCTTTATCCCCATTAAGGTCATTTTAGTTTTTTTATTTATTTATTTATTTTTTTACTCTTTAACTTACTCTCTCTGACATCGTTTCAGCTAATGGCCTCTCTTCCTGTTGCCACGGTGACCCGGAGCGCGACGAGGATGTTCCTTTATTCCTCCTCATCCTTGCTCACGTCCTTGACGCTCTTTCTCTCTCTATAAGGTTTCTTTTTTCATTAGAGATGAGAGAGCCATCTATACCACTATTCTATATCTTTGTCTTGTTGTCACACACACACTTGTGCTTTACATATGGGTTTTCTTGTGCCGTCCCAAACTCCTGAATCGTGAGAGGAAATCAGATTGCTGAATAAACACTTGCTGCTCCTGCTTGATCATTCCCATCAGCCTTTTGCTTCCTCCTGAGATCAGGCCGCGTTAATCGCCGTGTTGAGGATGTAAACGATGTAGGGACGTGAGGACCCTCACCGAGCGGCGCGCTGTTCCTTGCTTGAAAAAGATTTTTTTTTCCATTTTGCTTCCTGGTTGAGTGTCAAGTCGATATTAACTTGATGCAAAGTTCCCTCACAAGTACAGCCCTCGTCCTCGCTTTCGCCACTCTCGCGTGCTAATGGAGACCGATTGACGCCGCTTTGCCTCTTATCTCGATATCCTCTAGCGTTTAAAGTCTGTGCACCTTCTCCTGAACTCGTCGTGCTAATTGTTTAGTGTCTTAACGAATTACACCTGGTATCGATCTCGACGCGTTGTGCGTTATCGACCCTTTTAATAAGAGCGCACTTTGGCTTAATGTGCCTTCGCCCCCTTTCAAATTAGCGCAGAAAGATTAAAGTTGAGAAAGGGTGAAGTTTTGTGTTAATTCCGTGTTAACGTTCTGTTGATGTCGGAATCACGAAAACAAAGATCTGATGGCGTTGTGCTTTTCTCCTCGTCTCGCACCAGAGCACGTGTGCTCCATCCTGGCGTCCATGTTGAGGAACCTGAAGGGGCAGCAGAGGAGCCGTCTGCTCAGCAAGTTCACCGAGAATGAGTGTGAGAAGGTACGTGACTTTGATTACGCCCCCCCCACCACCCGTACCCCTCTGTGCTCTTGACTAAAATTCAAGCCAAGTTAAATACGTCTTTAATTCAGAGGTCTGGAGATTTAATGGAATGAAGCTTCTTAATTGGTGCATAAATAATGTAATGAAACGTGTTCCATGTGTGGCGTTACTTTAATTCTAAATCCTGTGTGTTGGAGGATTTACGGTAGGCGTGCTACTCCAGCATTTACGGTAAATCTCAAGTGCAAAAAAAACTAGGGTTTAACTTGAACTACACAACCTGAACAGTTTAAGATGTTAAAAGGACTGCATTAGAAGAGCTAATACAATGGCGCTGTGTGTGTGTGTGTGTGTGTGTGTGTGTGTGTGTGTGTGTGTGTGTGTGTGTGTAAAATGTCCCTTTTTTGTCCCTCTTTTCTGAAGGTGGACAGACTGATGGAGCTGCATTTTAAATACCTGGAGGCCGTTCAGCTCGCAGACAGGAGGATTGATGGAGAGAAGCACGTAAGCTCACACATTCACACACACACACACACACTGAGGCTCTCACCCTTTTGCCTGACCTTGCCGAGCTCTTATCTGCACCGATGGGTCTGATCAGCGTGATTCAGAGACGATGGTGTCGGTGCGAGTTCATCACTCAGGATCGTTACCATCACGTTCCCTTTTTCCTCCTGCGTTTCCCCACATCACACACACATACACACACACACATACACACACACACACACACACACACACACACACACAAATGACAGATTGTTGTGTCTGTTTTTCAGGAATTTCATCATCAATATGAAAAGGGCACGGTGAACATGATGTGTGTGTGTGTGTGTGTATGTGTGTGTGTGTGTGTGTGAGAGAGAGAGAGAGAATGAAAATAAACAGAGCAAGGAAATAAACACAGTATCATATGAACTGAATGATGACTACAGTGTACATGCAGCTCCGCTCTAACACTGCTAGACTGGAACTGCGTCATCACCACTGTGAGACCGAGGCGCGGGGGTGGGGGCATGGGGTCAAAAGGGCACTGTGTCA
>JAOVVA010000019.1:16360329-16376102 GCA_028565275.1 Leiocassis micropogon
TTTTATATATATATATATATATATATATATATTATACACATATAGGTGTATAAAATTTCAAATTCCAACTTTCGTTTGGCCTCCAAACTTCATGTGGCCTTCAGAATAGCTCATGAACAGTGAATAGAGAGCTTTATGGAGTGGGTTTCCATGGCCGAGCAGCTGCATCCAAGCCTAAGTAAAGCACACTGCCACCGGACGCTAGAGCAGTGGAGACGTGTTCTCTGGAATGATGAATCGCGCTTCCCTGTCTGGCGATCCAAGGGACGAGTCTAGGTGCTCGTCTCACTGAATTGTATCAAGTGTAAAGTTTGGTGAACTTGGGCTCGGCCCCTTATTTCCAGTGAATAGAACTAGGCTTCAGCATACCAAGACATTTTGGACAATTTTATACTCCCAACCTGGTGGGAACAGTTTGGGGACGGCCCCTTCCAGTTCCAACATGACTGCGGAACCAGTGCACGAAGCAAGCTCCATAAAGACATGGATGAGCGAGTAAAATAACCCGATTGAACACCTTTGGGACAAATTAGAGCCAGACCTTCTCGTCCAACATCAGTGTCTCACCTCACAAATGCTAAGGGGGCGGGCCAACATCATATTAAACCCTATGGATTAAGAATTGGACGTCACTCAAGTTCAAAGCAGGAGAGCGAATACTTTTGGCGATATTGTGTATTTTGGTTAAGATGCGAGTACCACAGAGATCACTATAGAGCTACCATAGAGATGGGTTCCTGTCCTTCTTCTAATCCTGTGCTTGTCTCCTCGTTATTGTCACAGCTGCAGCAGAGAGTACATCAGATCCTGAACCTGAGGGGTGGATCGGTTAAGATGGTGCGACACGTCATGAGAGGTGAGCTAGAACGTAGTCTGAAGAACCTCCACTTATTTTCAGCTTTCAGTACTTGTTGCTTGTTTGTATTCTCCTCGTTCACATCGGAGCCGCACAGCTGGTCACGCTTCAGCGCGAATCATCAGCCAGACTGAACACAATGGCCGGAGTGCCATTTGGAGTAATTAGGCCCCCTATTTGAGCTCGTGTCCTCAAAAGGCCTGCTCTCCCCCCCCGCCCCCGCACTCAGTCAGGCCGGTCATAAATGATTAATGAGACCACAGAAATCACATCTGTACGTTTGACTTCAAAATGGCAACCAGCGAAATGTCCTCGCGTTTACTCGCTCGTCCGCGCCGCTCACACCGAGCGTGAGTTTAAAGGTGGCACAAATCCGGCTTTATGAATGTGAGCTGTCTTATTAGCATAAACGCCGAACACCTTTGAAGCGCGCTGCTTGACAGGGTCCAATTCATTAAAAACTACCCGACTGGCACTTTATTTTAGGCAAAGACCATCTATTTTCATATCCCGTTGCATGCATTAAATCAATCAACGATTTTTTTTTTTTTTTTTTTGCCCTCATTTATACAAGTCAGAAATTATCTGCAATCTGGCAGTAAAATTTCGTTTTTATTAATTTTTAGAAAAGACAAATACAACATTTTTCAACTTAACCTCCTTGCTTTTCAATACACTTTTGTCCATCTGTCAACACGATATCGTATTCACTCATAAAAAAAACAAAAAAACATTTTTATTCTGAGCTGTGAGCCATAAATGCACGGCTGTCTTCACTTCTTCATCAGATGTGAATTTTTGTCCTCGTAGTTCTGCTTTCAGGGAACCAAACGGGTAATGAAGTGAGATCAGGACTAAAGGGAGGACGCTTTAACACCTTAACAGTGTGTGCAGAAGTGTGTGTACATGCGAGATCACGACGTCCTCGGAAATCAGTCCTCTGTGTTTAATCCGAAGTTTAGGCTTCAGCTCTTCAATAAGTGTCTCACTGTAACGAGCACTGTTGATTGTTGAACCTTTTTCCTGATAATGTTCCAATACTTCTGGCCTCTTGAGAGTCCCAGAAAACTGTAAGTGTTGATGAATTTTCCAGCTGATGGTCGACTTTTGAACCTTTTCTCCGTCTGTGATTGAGGATAGTTTCCGTTCCAGACTCTGCCGTTTACTCTCGGGCTCGTAGTGATGAATCCGTGTCTCGTCACCAGTAATGATTCTCTTTTAGAAACTTTCACCTTCCTTAGGGTTTACAAAATCTTTTCCAATAGTCCACATCCAAACCAAACTGTTTATGCTTCTCCGTGATTGGGTTGACGGTGGTCTTGAACAGAAAGCACTGATAAGCGTGCAGATCATTTCTGACTCATCCTCGTATATACAGTAAGCCTGACCTGATATTTGGTGTTTCCAGATGAGTACCTGAATACTCATGAAGTATGTAATATTAATATTTCATAATTCCTTTCCGGTATGAGTGGTGGTAAACTTTTTACAATGCTTCAAATTCAAGATGAAATTATGATTTCAAAATTTGCCATGTTTAAACATTTTTTTTTTAAAATTCCAGCTCATATTGCACTGAAAGCTTGTGTTAGACCATATTAGCCAGGTATAGACCACATGCAGGGTTTTGCCCGGTTTAGACTGTGTGCTGGTCCGAGCTCATATTGGACCACATGTCTTACCCATTTTTGGACCAGTTGCTGGGTTCAACCTAGAGCTGGGCAATCAATTGAAAATTAATTAAAATTGACATTCAGAACCTCAATTCTGTTAATACTGTGTGTGTGTGTGTGTTCATGTACTCTCCCCTAAAATGGCTACTCCCATGTGTGTAATCACCTTACTTCGCCCAGTCCAGACTGCAATATGGAGGCAGCAACTTGAGCAGCTTGTCCCGTCGATTGGACAAATTTCAACTTTAGTCAAGATAACACCAAACAAGAAGAAGCCAGATGTAAACACATTAAACATAAAAACTGTTTCATCAACGGAACACGATACCCCACCTATCTGTTTCAACACCTACAGCACAATATGAACAGCGCTTTGGCTCCGAAAAGTAAATAGACTGACATGTATCCAGGAATAATACACAGCCTCCACATAGCAGCTGTCGATAACAAGCATATACAAATCCTACAGAATATGAAAAGGATTCAGGAAGATAGACATTGTGAAGGATGTAACATCCCAGCGTTAATAGTTGAGTATATTTACAATACAAACTTGTCTGTAAACTTTGAGGTCACAAAACAAAGAAAAAGCAAAATAATCATACCTTGATCATATTCAAGACAAAATTTTCAATAAATCGTCAGATTGATTTGAGGTCACATTGCCCCAACACTATTCCAGCCCATTTTGGACTGTATTCTGGTCCAAGCTCATATTGAACTTTGAGTCTTAGACTTTTGTTGGACCGTGGGCTGGGTCAGCCTGTTCTCTGCTGACCCAGTATTCTCGTCCCAGCTCATTTTAGACCACAGGTCTTTGACCGTATACACCAGGGGTAGGAAAGTTCGGTCCTAGAGAGCCGCAAACACACCTGAACAAGCTAATCAAGGTCTTCAGGATTACAAAGGCTACAGGCAGGTGAGTTTTTTTTTTTTTCCTTTTCTTTTTTTCAGTTTTTGAGCTATGGCTCTCTTGGACTGAACTTGCCTACCCCTGGTATAGAGTGTTTAGTCAAACCATTTCTTCTTGGTTCTGGATTTGTCTGTTGGTCTCCAGACAGTTTCAGAACACAAGCTGGTCTCAGCTTGTTCTCATCCATTGGCTGGTGTGGTCTTTACAAATATCAGCCAGTAGGCTGGGTGTCTATTCTTGGTCATTTGACTAGTAAAATCAACTGGGAGTAATGTCTGTCAGCTGTAAATATTGGATTGGATAAAAACTTCCATTATTACCACTTTAGGCAGTGGTGGCTCAATTGGTTAAGGCTCTGGGTTACTCACCAGAAGGTCAGAGGTTCAAGCCCCAGCACCACCACGCTGCCACTGTTGAGCCCTTGAGTAAGGTCCTTAACCCTATCTGCTCCAGAGGTGCTGTATGATGGCTGACCCTGCCCTCTGACAGGAGCTGGTGTGGGATATGCGGAAAAAAATGTATTTCACTGCGCTGTAAGGTATGTGACACATTCTTAAATCTAAATATTAATATCTGATATGTCTTTAGAGTCTGTCTTTGGTCAAATCTGGGTAATTCGTCATCAAAAGACACCAATGAAAATCTCAAAAATTCCAACATTTAATTTTGGCGTCAGCGGTTGGAGCTGGAAGCCGTACAACGTTAAAACATGCCCTTTGCAAATGCCTTTATTTTTTTTCTGGTACATTCTAGAGTTACCATCATTATGTAAGGTGCAGTTTTCATAAAACTGTCAAGACCGTTTAATAAGCACCTTTCAATAATAGCAAAGGCATCTCTTTTTTTTTTTTTTTTTCCTCCCTTCCTTTCGGAGAGCAGCTTGTGTGTGGGAGGCTCGCTGTGAAATCACTGCCACCTCTGTGATAAATTGAAATTTTCTGCTGTGGGTTTGTAGCAGCTGTGGCCTTGAGCAGGCCTGTGGAGAGAAAGCACTGCCAGGACCACACAGCACATAGGTACCATAGAGAAGCAGCACTCCTGGCACGCTGCCCGAGCTGTCGATTTTAAGAGTAGCAGTGGGGTGCACTATAGTCAACGGTATAATTCAACCAAAAGTGCTAACAGTGAAAGGAAGTCATTAACAGGCAATTAGCTTTTACGCTGATTTGGTCAGTCTAAAAAGAAACAGGGTCGTAGTGGATTTTCGTACTTGTATGTATTTATTTGGCAGACGTTTTAACCGGTGTGACACGGTGGAATGCAATCCAAGGACATTGGCAAGT
This sequence comes from Leiocassis micropogon, assembly GCA_028565275.1. Classification (NCBI taxonomy): domain Eukaryota; kingdom Metazoa; phylum Chordata; class Actinopteri; order Siluriformes; family Bagridae; genus Leiocassis; species Leiocassis micropogon. Next base: position 16,365,055 of record JAOVVA010000019.1, read on the forward strand.
AATTGACGGTTAAGAACCTTGCTACTGTAGCGGTCCACTGATTTCCAGTCAGTCCTTCAATTTGAACTTTCTGATCACTTGCGCAAAAAAATATAATAGCTCAGGGTAAACTTTTAGATGCAACATACCAAGGAAACGATTATGGTTTTCCTATTTCTGATAAAGCTCTTTTTATTTTTTGTTTTACTAGTTCATGATTAACACACATTGCCTTTTTTTTTTTAAATATATACTTTTACTGGAATTTACATTTGCTTCAGAGTGAAAAAATTAAATCCCTCATTTTCCCTTCTGTACTGGATACACCCTCAACGATTCTCCAGTTGTCCCTGTAAGAGAACCCTTTAAGGGTTAAAGTATTTTTTTTTTTCCAGCTGTTAGGGTTCCAACTACAACTTGGAACTTTTTAGAAGCTAATACCCCTTATTTATTCAATGAACCCCTACACAACTCTTTAAAGAAACCATTTTTCCCCAGAAGAGGAGGGAGGAACTTCTGAGTTTGGTCTTTGTGGCTTGTCAGGTGGTTGATCTGTAGATGGAGACTTGTGTTATGTGTTAAGAGTTGACAAATTAAATATATAGACTGTGTGAGACCCCCACTGTTCGATTAGGTGAACACAGGGATAAGGGATTGCTGTCATGGTGTGTCCTTTAGGTTTGGTTTGATAGTTCCACTTGATGGGTGCATTTGACCCTTCTGTAACAAGATCACATTTGATAATTCCATTACGATCCATAATCTCCAACAGTTCCATATCAAGGTTTCAAATCAAAGTTCCATGCAATCATTTCCCTCAGCACTTACATTCCAACGTTCTATTCACTGGGTCCTTTTCCAGGTACTTTTTACAATTCAGATTGTAGTTTTGTTTTGAGTCGTTCATACTAAGGTTCTATTAGATGAAGATTAATCTCATGGTTCTATTTAACTGTTTCCTGTTAAAGTTCCTGTTCCATACCAGAGTTCCATGTAACTACACTATACACCACACTGCATCATACACTTCAATTCAGCTGTGTCATGCCAAATGTAAATTGAGCTGTTCCGTTAGCTTTAATATTCCATTAACCATGTCTCAAAATTGAAAAACTTTTCCATATTAAAGTTTTGTTTGACTTTTCCATTCCACAGGTCTGTTTGGATGTTTCATGTTAAAGTTCCATCTGACTGTTCTGCCCGACTGTTCCATACTCAACTTTAATTTGAGTGTTCCATCTGACTGTTCGATACTAAAATTCCATCCAACTTTCCCTTTTGACTTTTCTGTGCCAAAGTTCCATGTCGCAGTTCAATGTCCGATACCACATTTCAATTTAGCTATGCGTCATGCCAAATGTTCATTGAGCTGTTCAATTAGCTGTTCCATGTCGATGATCCATTCAGTAGTTCCACATCAAAATTCCAATCGTATGTTCCGCTCGACTGATCCATACTAAAATTCAAATCAGGTGTTTCATAGTAGTTCCATTAGATGGTTCTTTAATACATTTTCATTTAAGTGTCAGTTATGTTAGGCTGATTTATATAAAAGTTTCATTTTACCGTTCCTTACTAAAGTTCCCTTGGACTGTTCTGTTCTAAAATTTCAACCAGCTGTTCCATGCCAAAGTTTCATTTGCCTGTTCCATACCACAATTCTAGTCAACAGTTCCTTACCAATTTTCCATTCAACCACTCTAAAGGAAACATTGGGTCAAGTGTTCCATAGTAACGTTTTGCCAGATTGATGATTCCATGTAAAGTTCTAGTCAGCATTTTCATAGTACGGCTCCAGTTAACCGACAGCTGACTGAAACGTTACTATACTATAGAGGGAAACTCTTCCAAAATTCCAATGGGCTGTTCCCTACCAAAGATCCATTTGATTAAAACCCTGTTTCGACAAGCCCGAGTTTACATTCGATGGAAACCTACATCTTGACTGTTCCACACACAGTTCGTGGTTGTGTGTGATGGGTTCGTTCCACACTTTTCTGCTTGGACAGTTAAAGATTTGATCGTCATTAAGCTTAAAAAAAAGTCAGCCATCTTCCCATGCTTATTTATTTCTGATAAATTTTTTCCAGAGCAGGTAAATCTCCTAGTTCTCAGATACGAGACTTGCTCACTGTCACTCTGCTTGAGGAATGTTTAGTTTGAGAATGTAATATTTTATTTAAATATTATTATTACGATATCACATGCCAAGAGGTAAGTTAAAGTTTATTATTAGGTTGTTTTTTCTTTTTCATGAAATTGTAATATAGTCACTTGTGCCATTGTGAAGCACAAGTGACACAATAAGTGTCGTTCGCTCCTGTGTTTCGAGTGCTGATCGCAGACACACTGCTTCGCTTCTCTGGTCAACATGCTGTCAGTCTGATTGTGGGTTTTTTTTCCAGGCTGGATTTCATCAAGCAGCATGTCGTGGGTCAAGTGTGCAGCCCGAGCCACTGACCCATCAAATACACCCGCTGATTTTTTTCTTTTTCTTTCTTTTTTTTTAAAGACATCCGCTAGCTCTGTCTTTACTTCACTTTACTTAGTCACACTGAGCTGTGAACAGCTCCACACACACACACACAGCTAGGTTTGATTGTAATCTGCCGTTCGTTAGCAGTGTGCTGGAAGACTACAGCACCTTAAGGCACTACAAAGAACAGAGTAAAAAAACCTGGCTAATTATTGTACTGTGCTGTACCCAGTGAAGAGACACACTCGTGTATGTTATTTGTCCTCTAAGCATTGAGCTTTTTTTTTTTTTTTTTTTTTTTTTTTAGCACTCATTATAGCGAATTTATTGTTAATCAAGTCATCAGTCCCCTAGTACCTCCTCTCTGTAATCAAATGTGTAACTAGGACAAAAGACGAATCGCGGCACGCTGTTGCTGCAGAGATTATGAATTTAATTAGCTCGTGCAGAAGCAAAAGTCGCGGGCCTTTTCAGCTCGTTCCGCGCAGATTCGCAGCAGGAGGTGCGCTGCCTGGCTCGGGCTCCATACGTCATGCAGCGCACACGTCCTTGATAAGAGTTTCACGTACACTGACATTCGGCTGTTCCTGACCGTGATCTGCGTGTGTAATTGTGTGTGTGTGTGTGTGTGTGAGAGAGAGGGAGAGAGAATATGGAATGTGCAAGGTTTCCACACCTCTCAGCTCGAACAGGGATTATCCTCCTCACCACTATTTATGCTGTATGCAAATAGCATCCGATTCAAGGCTGTGTGTGTGTGTGTGTGTGTGTGTGTGTGTGTGGTGCCCTTTAGCATGCCTGGCTCTCTTCATTTCAGCTCGTACTTTTTTTTTTTTCTTTTTTTTTTTTTTAAAGCAGGCTTGATGCTAGGCTTGCCATGAGTCGTGAAAGGGCTAAGAGAATAATCTATGCCTGCGTCTACCCCCAAACCATTATACTCTCAGATAACATGCCGTTAGAAATAGGTCTGTGTGTGTGTGTGTTGGGGTGAAAAGGTATTTACTGTTCCAATCTGTAACTTCACCTTTGGCACAGTGAAGGTGAAGAAAGTATGGCTTTGTCCCTGTATAGAAGGTGGTGTGACGCATCATACTGTCAGTCCCAGTATAGGAGGCGTGGCCTACTTACCAGTCCCTAAATAGAAGGATGTGTGGCCTATCCACCGTGGCCATACTGTATATTTACCAGTCCCAATATAGGAGGCGTGGTCTATCTACTTGCCAGTCCCAGTGCAGAAGGAGGTGTGGCCTATCTACCTGCAAGTCCCAGTGTAGGAGGCGTGGCCTATCTGCCTGCAATTCCTGTATAGGTGGTGTGACATATTTCAGTCACAGTGTAGAAAGAGGCGTGGCCTATATATCTATTAGTTCCTGTATAAAAGGAGGCGTGGCTGATCTAACTATATATTTACTAGTCACAATATAGGAGGCGTGGCCTATCTACCTGCCAGTCCCATTATATAAGGAGGCGTGGCCTCTGTGTGTCAATCCCAGTCAAGGATTCTCTGTTCATTCAAATGCCGATGCATCAGAATGTTAATGCGTTTTTTTTTTTTATTATTCATACAGTGTATTATTTATATATACACACGCGCGCACACACACACACACCTGGTCAGTGCCCTGTAGAGAGAATAAGAAGCGAGAGTGCAGCAAGTGCAGAGGAAGAAGGTGGTGATGTGCTGAGTGTGTGTGTGTGTGTGTGTGTGTGTGTAAGGATGGTAAAGAGAACACTGCATTAATAGTGTGCAGACTGAGCAGGTGAAGTGCTGAAGATCTGTGTGTGTGTGTGTGTGTGTGTGTGTGTGTCTCCACGTTTCCACAGGTGCAGTTTTAAGTGCTGCTGCTCTTAATCGTATTTGGCCTTTTAAAGCAGAGCTCTTAGTCTGCGCTCGTCCTGCTGGTGTGAAACTGCAGACTGAAGCCTTTTTCCTCCTCAGTTATTTATATATATATATCTGTGTGTGTGTGTGTGCATGTGTGCGCGCTCTTGTAAATACCCAAACTCTGACAGCTTGAGTGTAACTGTGCCTATTTCAGAAAATGGACTTAACGCGACTCACTCTTGCAATGCTGTTTTGATTAACAAACAAATAAATAATCTAATCTTATTTATATTTATAATATAATTATATTATTTATTTCAGACTCTCCACCACTCTGTAGTGATACAGCGCTCGTATACGGATGGAAGATCATAAGATGTTGAATCATGTGATGCACTGGTGTCATGTTGTTTGTGAAGCACAGATCGTATCAGTCGCTTTTTTTCTGTTTTGCAGAATACGCAGAGAGCATCGGCGACGGAAAGAACGAGGAGTACCGGCTGAGTGAGCAGAAACGGATCCTGGAGCTTCTGGAGGAGTTCTAGCTCTAGCCGATCAGATCAGATCAGGTCACTCCTGATCACAAAACTTTGCGTTCCCTGTAAATAATACGTTTGATAACTGATTGATAGACGTCGTAACTGACGGATGAAGTTTTTAAACTGTGTTAAACTTAAAGGTCCAAACCGGAGTCGTGTTTCTGTTTCTTCTTCTTCTTCTTCGCTGTGATTTGTATCTGAGTAATTTGTAAAACGGACACGATGTAATAAAATGTTCTTTTTCATGTCACCGAGTGTCTGTTTATTGCTCTCAATATTGTTTATGCTAACATTCTGGAAACTAGGATCTCTGGCTCGCTGCATAACCGTGATTATGATATTTTCTCGTTAGAATGCATTCATTCATTCAAGGTCTTTTGCTGTTTAAAATTGTTTATAAGAATGCATTTATACCACTAAACATTATTATACATAAGTGTGTTATAATTAGTGTTTATAACACAAATAGAAAATGTACAGAGCTTGATAGTTTTTGAGGTTGCGAACACTCCTGCGTTCATCTAACCTCAGAAGTGGGAAGTCAGAGATTGGAACATCAGGAAACAAGTATGTCTATAATGCCTTATGAGTGTCTCATAATGTCAGGAATGTTATACAAAAATTGTAGGACAGCAACTGCTCAAAGGACAGGAGGTGACGGCTTTTGTCATCATTCACCTGTAACTATAAAAGTTTCCCAAACCGAGCCGTGTTTTCCTGAATTCTATAAAGAGATGTTTTGTTGTGTTTCTTTAGTAAGTAGAAAACTGCAATCATAGGCAGGTTGTTGTGCTAGAAGTGGAATAACGCACTTCGTGTTGTTCTGTCGGAGAAAACTAATCCATGTGTGTTAACAGAAACTCGAAGGCGTAAAAAAACTTTAAGCACATTACAGCGATGAGACTCTGAACATATTATAATAAGACCTTGACTGTAGTACTGTAATTGAACAATCCTTTCCCTAAATAAAGCTGTAAAGTTATGCTTTATCATGAATTCAGGAAAAACACACACAACAGAACCGTGGCTGTGGAAAAACATTTTTTTTCTGTAGAACGAGGTGTCGTGTGAAGCGAGTCCACCGTCACCAGGTCTCTAAACGAGACTGAATTTCTAGTTTGTGCTCTTCGGTCTCGCTCTTTTGTTTCAGAAATTGCCTCCGGGCCCCTGGTGTGGATTTAATGGTCAATAATTTGATGTTTGTCCAGCGGTAATGAGCCAGCAAGTCTCACTCCTACGCTAATGACTAGCGTGCTGAGTTAGCGAGAACACAATAAGCGCCATCTCTATTCGTCTCTTGTTGTTCTCTAGCTGTTTATTGCTCTTTGCTTCAGTCTCGCTCCCTTGCTCTCTCTCTCTCTCTCTCTCTCTCCCCGTTTATCGGGTGGATTGGGGTGGTATTTAGCGGTTAGCATAACATTCGAACAGTTGAAGGTCACTGGCTTGCCAATGCGCTAATCCTTCCTCTGTAGAGGGGATTTTTTTTGTTTGGGATCCTGTGACAGCGTGGCGTTCCAGGAAAAGAAATCTGTCTGAAACCTGTGTTGTCCATTAAACACCGTATTTAACACTAAACAAAACAAAACAAAACAAAAAACCCTGTAAGACGTCTGCGGTGATGACCTTTGACCTTCCTTGCACGCTTGAGATCTTGACTTCAACCTAATTGCTCAGGTTTGTCACGGTTGTCACTTTTTTATTATTTTATTTTTATTTGCCTTTAATTGCCCTGCAAGATAGTTTTTAAGTTGTTTTTTAATTTCCAGAAATTTCCCCCGAGACTTTGTTTGCTTGCTGCTTGGTCTTCGTGGTGCTCTTTCTTCAGAGTAGGCACTTTTGAGAGGCTCCAGGATAGGCGAGTACATTTAACATCATCAACCTTAAAGACGCATTGTTATTAAAAAGAATCCGCTTCAGGGGGGAACGCGGGGGCATTTTAAGGGGCGGGGCGATTAAGTAAGGATGACTCCCAGGGCTTTTGAGTGACAGGAGCCTTTGAAAAGGGTTGGCTTGCTCAAGGTTGTGGGTTTCAGTACATCAGGCTTTCATAGAGTGAGTCAAGACTCTCTGGCACCCCTGCTGGTAAGAATAAGTATTATTACTGCTTACTGGTTATTGTTTCGTCCTAGGCATCACAAGAATTGTGTGTGTAATTGAGTAAAAAAAGCATTCAATGTGAGTCCACGTGTACTGTATAAAGTAGAGAAGATCATCAAACTGAACGAATGGGACAAGAAAGCCGTATTTGGCGCCCAGCATGAAATCGGCGTATGTCCCGGTGTTTATAATCGAGCCTGACTGGTATTGATGGCCCTCGGGTGCAACACCAGATTCCAAATGCAAATAAGCGATAAATACAGAGAGAGAGAGAGAGAGAGAGAGAGAGAGAGGCGACGCCAGTCACATCGCTCTGGTGGCTCAGCGGTTGTGTTGGCGCAGCAGGGCCGGGGTCGCCCCTTCACGCAGCCTAAACATCTGCTCCACACGCGCCTCTTCTTCTTCACAAACGGCACCTGTAATAAGGCAAGCCCTAATTTGCATATTAAATTGGCAGGAAGTCATGCGCTCCTCATATCAGTGATTACGACAGCGGCGGTGCTCGGGCTGTAATTTCACACCTCAGAGATGCTGGAATAATTGTCTTTTCCGCCTGGTTGAGTTGTAGCTCTTTGTGCAGCCCAAATTGAAACAAAACGCCGACCAAAAGGTTGTGTTAAAATTTCATCTCGGACCGGTTTATATTTTTCGATCTGACCGACGAGGGCTGGTGACGGACAAGATCGATCGGCTAAAAAAACTAGCTATAAAACAGCAATATTGTGAAAAAAACATAGATTATTCATCATTTATTTAGCAGAAAGAGCAATTTCGTATAACCTATCCATCTGCCAGCATGTTTTCCAGCCAGTGAGCCTGGAGGGAAAAACTCGCATAGACACACACAAAATAACCTGAGCTCAGGATCGAACCCAGGACCCTGGAGCTGTGATGCAGCAACACGTACAGCTTAAATGCATTTCTACACAGGCTGGCCAAAAGTCAGGATACATCCGCAAAATGTATTTAAAAATAAAGATTGCTGTAATTTGACGTGGTCTGTGTCGCTGAGCGCCTGTGTGCACGCTGAATACAAGAACGCTGAATGTTCCTTAATGGATCAGAACTGACGCTCCATGCAGAGATGATTTCCTCCTTTAGTGCTGTGGATTGTTCTGGGCCGATTCTGAGAGACCACTGAGTTCAGATGAGCACGAAGGGAAAAATAACACAGTCAAGTGGTGTCAAGCTGGGTCTGAGATCAATTTTTAGTTAGATAGATAGATAGATTTTGAGTTGTATCTACATTTAGTCATGAAAAGTCATTGTTACAACCCTAGAAATTATACATTTTAGTACAAAATAATTTACTACTGAAGCTAGCTAAAAATAAAAAGTGGTGGATGCATAGCGCATAGCTAGTATTGTTATTGATATTTACATATTTACAGTACATAAAATCAACGAGTTAATAATACATTTATTAGTATATACATGATATATTTTTATATATAGTATAAAAACGCGACAATCGAAAAGTCTAAGAAATATGTGATGTCAGATAGATAAAAAGATAGAAACAATGGTTTTATTCATTTTTCAACTTATTATTCAATTATGACATTATGTATGTATGACATGATATACGAGGTGTGTTCAAACCGGGACTTGCATGAAATGTCTGGTGAATGAAGGTGTAAAAGCGATTTTACACCTAGTCCAGAAGACTTTATGTCCTGGCCGAGGTGGCTCTGAACTCACTGCAGCCGCTCCTGTGAACATTCAGCCAGTGGACAACCTGATCCTTAAAAATCGACAGATAACTTGTCACCAACTTGCGCAAGAGACGCGTCTGTCTGTGGGAACTGTACACACACACACACGTTCACCGACACCACTTGCACGTTACAGGAACTCACTGTCTGGGAGTTATTCCCACGCCCGCCGTACAGTCCTGACCTGACAATCAGACTTTTAAAGGAGTTCCTGGGAGGCCAGCGTTTCAGACCATGGCTCCTGGCTCCTGTGTACCTGACGGTGTCCGAGCGCGAGTGAAACACTGGGATAAGTGCATTAGTGTAACAGAGAAATAAAGATGATGAGTTTTTTACTCTCATAACTGTGTTGTGCGCAGGCACCCGTCCTGGTGTGATAAATAGATACTGTAGATAGGCTCGGCACTGGGGATCTGAGGGGAGATCACTCCCACTGTATCACTGCGCTGTATCACTCCGCCGCGCGCTCTAGCCCGTGACGCTGAGGCTTAGCGCGCGCAGTACCGGAGAGCAACGCTGGAGAGACTGCAACACACTCACACACACACACATACCCCTCTCTCTCTCTCTCTCTCTCTCTCTGTCTCTCTCTTTCTCTCTCCCCTGCCTCACACACAGTACCTCCTCCCCCGGGTGTGGATCTATCCCGAGGCTCCGTTGTGACCGTGGATGCGAGGCGGTGTCCTCTAGCAGAGGCGACATGCGCGCGCTCCGGCTCCTGCTGCGGAGTCTCCACTGCGTGGGGCTCTACATCCAACTTAGTAGCGCTCTCTCCTCATCCTCCACCCAGGGGGAGAACCGCATCTCCAGCAACGGTGAGCGCATCTCTCTCTCTCACACACACACACACACACACACACACACACACACACACACACACACACTTACACTGACTAAATGCACTTACTAACTGGATGAAGTCATTATTGTTATTATTATTATTATTATTATTATGCATTATGCACAGTGTGTAGAACTGGGTGACTATATCAAATCCCAAATCTATTTAAAATCTGTTTTAGTTATTTATATCATATTAATATCATAGTTATTTTGTTTCAGATGATATGCATGATCTAAAGTATAGAATAAATTATAGTACACACTATATTTGTTTATTTTTATTTTATTGTATTATTTATTTTCCCTTTATCTCTCTCCAACTTGCATTCATAATCCATTCATTCAATATTCAACATTTTATATAATATCGATTAATATTTCACTTCCTATGATTTTTTTCCCCGGTGTGGATCTAGCAATGTGTAACTTTAAATTATTTCTCTAATTAAAGCTGCACCAGTGATCCCACTTGTGTACTCTTATTGGATTACATTGACAAAATTGTCTCAAAATTATATTAATTAATTAATTAATTTATTTATTAAACAGCACAATTTTAGAGCTGAACTTTTTGCTCTATTTTTAATGCAATTTTTTTTTAAAATGACAGTCATTAGACAGCTGCTGGAGTCTGAAATAAGGTGCAGTGAGTGAGTCACAGGACTTTCAGTCCCTCTAAATGAAATCGGCACCGTAGGAGTTAATCCCGGACTCGAAGAGTTAAAATAGGATTGTGTGCTGTGATTTCGGACTGTAGAAACTAATGCGGGATTTTAAGAGTTAAATTAGGATTCGGTGCTGAAGTCTGGACTGTAGGAGTCAGTTCAATATTCTATAAATTAATTCCAAATTAGCAAAGTCTGTTCAGCACTGTAGGTTAAGGCTGTAGAAGGCAATTAAGTTTAATCATGAGATAAGGATTCAGGAGTGTAGGGCTTAAGTTAGGACAAACTAAATCACGGAGGACTGGAGGGGGTTAACTTGGGAGTGTAAGAGTTACTTCAGGAGTGTGGGATGTAATCCAGGAGTACAGAAGCTAATTCAGGAATGTATGGTTTAATTGAGCAACGTAAGAGTTCATTTAGGATTATATCGGTTAACACATGAGTGTAAGAGTGAATCCAGGAATGTGGGAGTTTATTTCAGGAGTTTAGGGGTTAATTCAAGAGTGTGGGAGTTAATTCAGGAGTGTAGGAGTTAATTCAGGAGTTTAAGAGTTAATTCAGGAGTGTAGGAGTTAATTCAGGAGTTTAAGACTTAATTCAGGAGTGTAGGAGTTAATTCAGGAGTGTAGGTGTTAATTCAGGAGTTTAAGAGTTAATTCAGGAGTGTAGGAGTTAATTCAGGAGTGTAGGTGTTAATTCAGGAGTTTAAGAGTTAATTCAGGAGTGTAGGAGTTAATTCAGGAGTGTAGGTGTTAATTCAGGAGTTTAAGAGTTAATTCAGGAGTGTAGGAGTTAATTCAGGAGTTTAAGAGTTAATTCAGGAGTGTAGGAGTTAATTCAGGAGTGTAGGAGTTAATTCAGGAGTGTAGGTGTTAATTCAGGAGTTTAAGAGTTAATTCAGGAGTGTAG
>JAOVVA010000019.1:16395357-16413087 GCA_028565275.1 Leiocassis micropogon
TTTAATTAATGGCATTGGCACTTTTTAAATCCAGGATAATATGCCTGAGTAAGATTCTGTGCTTTCAGCCACTTTTTTATTGAGTGTGTGTATGTGTGTGTGTAAGATGCTGACCAGCGTGAGTGTGTAAGCGGGCCGAGGTTAATTGCTCTACAGTGTCCTCTGTCATTTCTTAGCAAAGTGAACACGAAATGTCGTAATTTGCGTCTGGGTGTTTCAGCGCCGCTTGCCTTTGCTTTTCACACCGCGTGCGTTTATTAATTCATTAAAGCCGTCGGACATTTAGCATTGACATGCCAGTAATTTGCTGCTGCATTGTGGGAAATTTAACTGCCTTTCCAAATTTGAGGGTTTTATAATATTATTATTATTATTATTATTATTAAAAATTTTAATCATTTTTTTTATAACAACATTCTATAATTGAAATCTTTTTTGTCGTCTAGGATTTCTCCTAATCTTTCTCATTCTGCGTCATACTCACTAATGTGTACTAATACACTGTATATGGTGATGGGGTGAATGTATTTGTGTAGTTAAACGCATTTAAAAGTATGAACAAATGTGTTACGAATAAATTGCTGAGTCATGCACTGTACACAGAAAAGGGGCGGGGCTTGTGGTTGCTTCTGAGTAACAACTGGCTTTAGCTGCTAAAAGAAACAAACTTTTTTTGCTGATGTTTCAGAATATAAATTGTAACTGTACATGGATAAGAAATATCATTTTGTGATTCTTTCATGTGGCAATTTATATATACGTATATAATATATTTATTATATTTATATATTATATATTTATAATATATATAATTAGAATATATATAATATATATAATATAATATATTTATATGTATATATTGTATTTATAGTACATGCAGTATATATTATGTACGTTTGCCTCTGGGGTGGTGAAGTGGTGCTATTCCTTTATAATCCTACAGGTGGCACCCTAAACCTCACCATTCACACATTGCCAGGCAGCACACCATTCTATGTGGTAGCGTGATTAGAATTGTATTCGTAACGTTGTATAAGAGGAATAAACTCTCAATACTCCATGTTGGGCCGTTGTAGGTGACTCAATATGATCTGCACTCCGGTCACCGTAAAACTTCTGTTGTACTCACTGTCTTCTCAGCGCTTTCCATTCAAGGCTCCTGTCTCCTCTGTTAGTTTGTTAATGTGCCGGTGTGAACATGTTACATCAGTTTATTTGTAACTGTGTTGCAAGCAAAAATAGACGCCCTGCTTGTGATTTGTGCGAAAGAAGAGCAGTGTGCATTGATTCGTGTTTTTGTGGTCTGGGGGTGTACCTGGTGTCGAAACAACTCACGGCTGAGCATAAACAGAAGTGTTTGAATCATTACTGGTGGCGAGACATGGATTCATCACTACGAATCTGAGAGACGGCAGAGTCTGGAACGGAAACATCCTCAATCATCGACCGAGTAAAAGTTAAAAAGTCGACCATCAGCTGGGAAATTCATCAACGCTTACAATTTCCTGGGATTCTCAAGGGCCAGAAGTATTGGAACATTATCAGGGGAAAGCTTCAACAATCTACAGTATTCGTTACAGTGAGACACTTATTGAAGAGCTGAAGCCAAAACTTCCGATTAAACACAGAGGACTGATATCCGATGACGTCGTGATCTCGCATGACGATGCACGTACACACACTTCTGCCCACACTGTCGCCACTCTTGTTTTAAGGTGTTAAAGCGTCCTCCCTATAGTCCTGGTCTCCCGCCATCAGATTCACTGCTGATAAAGAAGTGAGGACGGTGGTGTATTTGTGGGCCTAAAACATTTAATGATGAAATATGAAAGCTTGTTGACAGATTGTCAAAGTTTATTGAAGCAAGATTATGATGAAAATGTATGAATCTGTCTTTTCTAAAAGTTAATTAAAATAAATTCTACAGCCAGAGTGCGGATCATTTTTGACTGACCCTCGTAATCAACAATTTGGAGGAGCTACAGTACGGGAACCTGTTGTTCCCTAACAGAAAGCTGAAGTGTTTTATTCCTCTTATACCACAAAGTTACAGATATTTTATTTATTGAAAAAAAAAATCATGTTTTTTATTGATTTATAGTTACTTTTAATTCCATGGAATGTCCATAAAACAAGTTAGTTCCTCACATAGGTTATAGAAGCTATAAACATCGTTAATTGCTTTCTAGCCTCTTTTTATCCCTATAATTTCCTAGAAACTCCTGACACTGGAGACTCTTATTATACAGTTAATAATATTGTTTTAAAAATGATTGTTGCTATGGAAACGCAGCAGCCTGATATTAGCAGCTGCGTCTTGTGATTGTGACCAATCACAATCCAGAATTAGGTCAATTAGCAGGAGCTCACATTCTGGAGTAATAAACAGCCATGTGATTTGAGATACAGCTCCTGTGTCTCTCCCTCTCTCGCTCTCTCTCTTCTGTCTTGCATCTTCTCCTGTTTTCAGTCTCACCTGTGCCTATTTCAGTCTCTCTCCTTTTTTTCATTGGACGTCTTTGACATCTCCGTGCACACCTCTTCCTCCTCCTCCTCTCATTCCTCCTCCGTTCCTTTCTTTTTTTTCCCCTACTTTTCTTGTCTATTCTGAAACCTAAAGCCACGGTGTGTCTGCGCTTCAGGATCGGCGGTAACGTATTTCATTCCAGCTGCCACCTGCGGCGCTTAACTCGGACTCCTTACGAGGCGACACACAACAGCGCCATGATTCATATCCGCAGATTCACCGCAGATAAAATAACGGTGTAATCTGAAAGAGCAGCAGCACATTCATCATGTTCTTTGGCGTGTGTGTGTGTGTGTGTGTGTGAGAGTGTGGGCGTGTAGGTGTCTGTCATCCTACTAAGGCTGCAGCAGCCCCAATTTATAACAGAGCTCCTACAGCTCTATTCACTCTATAGCACTCTTTATTTTATTATTACGTCCTGCTCTCATCACCCACCCGACACCAACTGGAGTATTTATTTATTTTATTTATTTTTTATTTATTATATTTATTTTTTTCCTATTTTCGGCGTGTCCAATTCCCTCCTGTCACTAGGGGGCTCCCACATTAAGGTTACCACTACCAGTCAGGGAGGCCCGAAGACAATAACGTGTTTCATAAAATTGTCATTATTGTTGAGCAAAAATAATGTAATTGAAAACAAACGTAGTTCGTGATCTCAAGCCTTGTTTTTGGCTCCTGAGGAAAAGTTCCACCTCGTCCGCGTCTATGAAACGCGATGGAAGAGATAGAAGTGACTGGGTGCCACTTTACAATCGTGTAACCACACACTTCAGTTTTTTCAAATGGGTGCGCCATTTTGGTTTTGACCGTCTGGCAGCCATCGTGCAGAACTATATCGCGGAAGAGGAAATGTTCATGAACGTACTCATTTACCGAAACATAATTTGGGCAAATATTTTATTCTATATTTTTTTTTTTTTTACAATAATACAAATTTCATGAACGCCCCTTATATGTGTATTTAATATTATCGAGCTCCCAGAAAAAAACAACAAGTTGCATTATAACAGCAAAACGGAGAATAAATCAATCCCTAAGGGTGTCATTATTAGGGGTGTACAAACTTTTGGCCATACAGTGCAGTGTACCTGCCAAGCACGCTTTCTGTACCACAACATCCTTGTCCAGCTCAAGTACATGACTGGATGCTGTCACCTCTAAAAATTTCACCAGATAGTCGCTTGTAGCGTAAGTCAGGTGTGACAACCTGTCGCCTTCATTTTGTCGTTATTAATGTCGTCCTGCCTCTGCGGTCACGAGCCGCCGCTGTTCGAGTGTCTACTTCCTTCAAGGTCTCGCACATCATCTGGAAGCTCATACCTGTGTTTTTGTGCTCACTCCCTTTCCTCTCTCTCTCCCCGTGTACCCATCTGCAGCTCTCAAAATGGGATCCTGTACCGCGGCCCACCTCCTGTTTCCAGGGGCAACAGTGACACTCGGCTCGTGTGTTATATTAAGTATTCATGGCAGCAGGAGAGGGGAGGTTGGAGATGTTTGCGAAATTTCGAGCGCTGCCCTTCCTGTCACGCTCGACAGCACTCAGCTCTCGACAGACATCGACGCTTACCGAGACCGAGAGGCCAAAAATAATAATCACAGATAAAGCCTGTTAAATTTATTCCGCCAACAGAGTTAATCAGGATGCGGACGCATCTGTCGAGTCGGAGACGGCTTCCTGTTATCCCTGTGAGCTTTTGATTGTAAATGTTTCAGGATTAGGTTTTAGCCTTTTACATACTAATTACCTCATTTATTCACCAGAATGTACTGGTGCTCAGGCAACACTCGTACCGTTACGTACACTAGTTTTTCCTTGTGTAATATTTTCGCTGAGACCTGTGACTGTAAATATTTCATAATAATGGTTGTACAAGAGCTTCGCGGCCCTGTCACACTCCAATGAAGACAGTGAAGTTCTCACTACGTCTTTAATGAAAAGATTCATACTACTTCCTAGCCAGGTCCTTGCCAGGTTAGTCTATTATTCTGTCGCTAATTTCCTTTTATGCACGTGATCATGCGCTCACCAGGTCCAATGAGATCAAACCGCATTATTACCACATACGATCAGATCGTTTAAGTGTGACAAATATGCAAAATTCCTTCTACAACACGGCATGGACCTACCATGGTCACAGCGCAAACAGGGTGCTGTGAGAGCTCCATTGACGTAGCAAAAAACACAGTGACATCCCAATGACAACTCAATCGGAATGGCATCCCGTCTTTCCCCTCTGCCCCATGCTTGTAGAACATCAATGAAGTCCCTATGTTACTTCATCCTTATTAGGTTTTTCCTGTATCTTGCACATCTTTTTGAACATCATTCCAAAAAAATGGGAGAAAATACTACTTCCTATCTGGTTTCTACTGCGTTCCTGCCAAGTTGTACAAGTTCTTACTGCGCTTAACTTTTTTGAGTATTGGGATGGGGGTTTAATAGATTGGAATACTTCCCCAGTTGCTAAAACCTATAGGTCAAGGAATGTGATGATGATGATGATGATGATGCTGTGTGTTTTGACCTCAGTCATGCATTTGGATTGCCGAGGTTTGGATGAGGAACATCCAAATGAATGAATGTCCGTAAACAAGTTTCATTTTTAGCAGATGCTTTTGACAGCCATCGACAAGTTTCTGGCAGAATTCTGGTCCTGTATGTCACCACTCTTCTTGGCAAAATTAGTCAAATAAACAGTTCAAATAAATTTGTTGGGTTTGGCACACAGCTGGCTTTTAAGCAAGTTCACAATTTTTTGATTAAGCTCCCTGCTCTATCCAATTCACAACTAGCTGTTATGTTTCTTTTAATCATTATCCTGTCCGACCACCCAATTATGTCCAAGTTCCAACCCTCTATTTTAAGTTCTGCTTGAGAAGTAGATCACCTCCTTCTTCATGTTTTCATCCACATTGTGCATTGCACCAGTTCCACAGCCCCACAATGCTACCACCACCATGCAGTGTTATTCAAGTTAAATGCCTCATCTTTACTCCTCCAAACATACCTCTAGTCTAACGCGCCCTCCAAATGGCTTTTTCATTGTCCATGTGGTCAGCTTCAATGTTGTGGATTATGGAGCAGGAGCTTCTTTCTCGGATGGCAACCTTTCAGTCCATGGTGAAGTAAAACTTGTTTGACTGTAGACAGTGACACTGGTGTTCCAGCAGTTTCCAGTTTTATGTCTTTGTGGTTCCTGGAATGTTCCTGACCTTCCGAACCAATTTCCACTCAGATGAAGGGGCAGTCACTAACAGGATGTTGATCTCAGCAAATTAGAGACATTTTAGGAGTGTGTTATAGAATTATTGCAGGCAATTTCTGAGTGTGATGTCAGGACACTACCATGGTTGGACAACATTTAACCATTTTTGTTCGGCAGTAAACAGGAACTATTTGCTGATAGTTGGTGTGGAACTAAAAAGTCAGAGTGCACAATTGGTCTAAGGAATCGTGCGAGCCAGTGGTTTAGATTTGGCAGTAAGTGCGAAAATCTCACTCGCTCTTCACGCTGTTGCTGAAATCACAACAGAAAAATGTACCTCCGCCTGTCGCTTTGTCTCTTGCTAGTGTGAACACAGGGATTCAGTGAATTTCCTCTCCAGCGCTGTCTTGTTTTACCCTTAACATCCTAATGAACACATTTACTCAAATATGTGGACAGGTAAAGCTCCTGATCCCGGATCTTACTATTTCAATAATAAATGTGGACTGTCGGGTTGAGTCGAGGCTCGAGCGAGAGAGCTTGTCGACGAGAGAGAAGACAGGAGTGTTGACAGACCTCGAAATCGCTCCACTTCCCTTCTCTTTTTGTTTGAGTTGTCAAGTGGTCCATTTTCTCTCTCTCCTTTCTCACTCTCCTTCTCTCTCACACACACACACACACTCTTGCTCCTGGCCTTTCTTGAAGGCTTGATTGAGTTCAAACCGTAGGGCACCTCTCAGACATATGCTCTGTTTGCCCAGCCCAGGATGATCCTTTGCTTAGGACTTGTTCACACACTCGTACCTATCGCTCGCCTTCGGTTTAGAGCTGAGACAACGTCTCACCACCGAAGCACTCACTTGCTCACACACTCACTCACTCACTCACACACGTTGTGTGATTCTTGAGTCTCCTTATCAAATGCCACGTCTCATTTTGATCCTGATAAATCAGCAAATCAGAAATAAAAGAGACGACATGAGATCCCTCTGTCTCACTCTCTCTTTCACTTTCTGGCTTAAACCCGGCCATTGTGATCCCGCGGCTCGCTCACTTGATC
This sequence comes from Leiocassis micropogon, assembly GCA_028565275.1. Taxonomy (NCBI): domain Eukaryota; kingdom Metazoa; phylum Chordata; class Actinopteri; order Siluriformes; family Bagridae; genus Leiocassis; species Leiocassis micropogon. Next base: position 16,402,154 of record JAOVVA010000019.1, read on the forward strand.
GACTGATTGTGCGTTCACTGGAAAAGCAGCTTGTCCGATCATATCTCGGCGAAATAATGATGTCTCCGTAGCCTTTCTCGTATCACTTACAAAGTCCTTTGAGGCCTCCAATTACGATAACGCTACAATAATTACAGTCGCCGGGCTCTCTGGCGCTCATTGTCGAAGAGAAGCCGCTCTGAGTGCGCAGGCTTTGATAGGACTACGGCCCGCTTTGTCCTATTAATCATACAAGTTGTGTAAGTCCACGCTCGTGTCTCTTTTGCCTACTTTTAAGATCTTTAAACGATCGGTTTCTGTTCCGTCCCCTTTTAGCACAACTGATTGACCTGATGAGCTAATGAGGAACCTTTTTATGAAGTTAATGAGGCATGCCGGAGCAGAGGGAATCCTTTACCGGTCAGGTGCTGTGTCCTTTGAGCTACCAATTATAGAAATAAAAGGATATAATGTGGTGTGTGTCACAAGAAATTACAGCTGATGTAACACTTCGGGGAGCTAGAGGCGGATGGACATAAGTGCAGGTTCTATATAGCTATTAGCGTTCCGCCAGAACCCGCAGACGTGATCTAAAGCGGAGAATCAAACACCTGACTACTCAATTTCATATCAAAAGCCAAGTGTTTATTATTTTGCTATAACAGCATGTCCTTAAGTGTCGTATTCCTTACATATCGAATGCTAGCCCACCATCTTGTTGCATGTGGCTCGCATTTCCAATAGTTGCAAATTGGTTAAATTTGACCTTGATTAACTTGTGCAAAGCTAAACAGTTCCCACAGGCCACATTCACATTTTTTTCCCAACTGAAGTAAATTGGCTTTGTCGCCATGGTGATGTGAATTACCTTTTGATTTATAATGTGGGATGCAGGCTATGGTATTTGTGATTCTGTAGAACCGGTACCATTTGTATTTAAAAACTTGTATTTTTGGTTGTGATATAATCCTGTATTTGGGAACACGCGGTCCTGGAGCCTAACTCAGGAGACTCAGGGCACGATTTTCACGATTTCGAAATTAGCTTCTAATAAAAAAATGATGTTCTATTGTACAAATTATGCAGAACTTTAAGATACTGCAGTTGAAATATAATTTGATCAGTGTTCTAAAATGTCTTAGCAGTCACATTTTAAAGTGGCACAGAATCTGTAGAATGACCCAGTCGAGGTAATGCTGATGAAGTGTAAAGTCTGAATTACATCATTTTTAAAAAAAAACCTTGTGCATTCAAGCTACAAAGTGGGACGCCTCCATGATTGTCTTTTGTTAGCAACAAGCTAGCCAGCTGTGTGTTTTTCCAAATAGCGAAACACAAAATGAAACTTTTAATTCAAACTGAACCATTTCCGAGTATTAATTCCAGGATTGAAAGACGTTTTAAGCAGAATTTCCCACTTGGAAATGGGAGCGTTTCTGGTTCACATTTTGTGTACTGGAAACGCTGCATTCGACGTACAGTACCTCCTAAGTGTGAAGTCAGAGCTTGGAATTATGTCATTTTCTTTTTCTGACCTGTGTGCATTCAAGCTACAAAGTGATGTGTAGAGCCTCCATGATCATCTTTTGTTAGCAACAAGCTAGCCAGCTGTGAACACAGCGAACACAAAATAAAACTTTTCATTCAAACTGAACCATTTCTGAGAGTTCGGATTTATGTCTTTTTTTTTTTAACCTGTGTGCATTCAAGTGATTCATGATCGTCTTTTGTTTGCAACAAGCTAGCCAGCTGTTTGTTTCACCAAGCTTTAATTTACTACTTAAATTTAACTACTTAAAATACTTTCCTAGTGGAAGTTCCAATTTTAAAGAATATCTTCAAATGGAATTTTCTACTTGGAAAAAGGGAACGCTTCACACTTGGCGTAAATGCTGCATTCGGCTCATCTCGGAAGCTCGGAATTACGTAATGTTATTTTGTAATGTTGTGCGTTTAAGCTACAAAATGGGAGGACGTCTCCATGATGATCTTCTGTTACTGTAGCAACAACGTCGGTAGCTGAGTTATAACTGTATAGACGGTGTTGAAGATCAAACAAGCACACGTCTGTATGTTGTACATGCTTCCTGCGTTTACTGCCGATGCTCAGAGCGGCCATTTTGTTTTGATGCAACTTGTTTGAGAGTAAATTTTTTTTGTTAAACTTTTTTTGTAAAGGTTGTAAAATTTTCTCGGATGCACTTGGATTAGGAGGCGTGGTCAGGGTGGAGCAACAATTAAAGAACTAAACTGGGAGAAACCTCCACAACCTGAGAGTCATCCAGAGCTCTGTCCTCGCTGCGTCCTCCTCTCTGGTTAACGTGATGTCAAATCGATGTGCCGTCTGTTTTGTACTTTTACAAATGAAAAACATAATGCCATCCGATCAATTTCCTTCAGCGCCGCCCCTCGATCGGGCATAGACTGTACCGTGGCTGTGTATTATTCTCCTCCTTACAGCCAGTGTCCTGATTATTTTTTTTTTAAAGCTATTAACGTCAGGCTTGTCGAGATGCTGAATAGAGCGATGAATGGCTTCAGAGTATTGCTCCGCCAGCCGTGACTTAACAATGGACAAAGCTGTACAGCGATCGACGACTAATAATGAGACTGAAGTATGGGAATGATCTGCACGAGCACCATCTTGAATCTGGAGTTCGCCCTTTTCCGCTCGTAAGAACATCATGCGTGTTCCATGTGCACAAGTAAATCAACCCAAATTTGGTTTCTTTTAACAGAAGCTATGGCGGAAAAAGTGACTGAGGTGAAGGCAGAATATTTTAGACACTGTAAGGTAGTTTTTAAAGCTAGCCGGCTCCTTTATTTATAATGGATGTCCCTGCAGTTCTCCCAGCGGCCCTGCAGACTGAGGCTTGTTTAAACTCGGTGTGACATGTGGCCTTTCGAAAATGGCCAGCTGCCACGAAGCTTTTGTATTCTGTCACGTACGATCAGCAGGACTACCTCCCCTGTAATCAGTTTTTACGGGCGCTTTTGAATATGAAGGCTTTAGACCGCGCGGCTGAAGTGGTGACAGCTTTTTTCACAGAGGACGTGTAAATCTACTCCGGTCTCAGGCGTGACGCGTTATTCCCCCCAGACCATAAGAGGGCGACCTCACTCACGTTTGTTAACGTACATAGGCCTGTCTTTTGTCAAGAGTAGATGCTGTGCATTGCAGCGTTGTTCTGGTTATCAGAAGCACTTTTTTATTTCCGATAACTTTTTCCAGCCTTGAGTCTTCATTTCATTGCTGATGTTTTTTCTAATATCAGATTCTTTTCCTATTGGGTTTGTTTCTTAGTATTTAGTTGAATGAAGCCTTTATTTCAACTTGCATCTGACTACTCAGGGAATTTTTAAATAGAGCACTTCAATTAGTCTAATTCATATAGAGCCTTGGAGTGGACATAGAGAGGAAAAAAATGATCAAGGCCACGAGTGTATGAAATGCTATTGCATGAGAATGAGATATAATTTGTTCCCAGGGTTTTTTGTTGTTGTCATAGAAAGAATTAATTTGTCCCCATGTTTCGAGATAATTCATGCAGTGTATACAAAGGAACTGTATCAGTGACTCAGGTACTGCACCTTTCCCTCATTTTCCAGAGTATGATTTACTTATTGCATTCCCTCATTTTCAGTATAAGTTTGTTGTGCATGGTCTAAGTATTGCACAAATGCACACTTTTCTAATTTGATCACTCGTTTTAACTAAACTATACGCACAATTTAATAAAACAAGCAAACAAAGTAGAAAAAAAAAGTGAAGCGACCTCTCGGGGTCTGAAGAATCTGTTTCACTGCTGATCTGCTCAAACATGTTGATCGTGTGTGCGCTAACCGGTGCAGGAGAACAAGCCGTGTTTCTCAATCTTAACATCGTTGTCATTAGAGTTATTTGTGATGTGTTTAAAAGCTACCATCTCTCTTTTTTTTTCTTTAAAAAAATAACAATTATTGACCGTTTATTGGCTGTAACTTTCTATTGCTTCATACATATTTGTTTCTAAATGTTACTGACATTAAATATACTGTACTGTATTCTTGATTGATCGTAGCAGAGACAAACATGCACTGATTGATTTGGAGGTACTGTAGGAAAGCTGTGTCAGGGCATCTTTTGACGGAGAAAATAGTCCCAAAAAGAATTTAATACTAGAAAACGCAGATTTCCATTTTGATTCTATGTACAGTAATATGTATGCCACCTCTGCATCAGCACCTATATACAACTAAGGCTGGGATTCAATATTTTATGATAACATAACGTGAGCTCACGCAAGCGGAAGGAGTGGATAGCACTGTCCTCCGAGTGTGTTACGCCGCTCCCAATATAGCGTGAGTGTTTCCTCCGAACCACGTGAGAGTCTTCAGCCCTGCCTGACTGGTAGTAGTAGTTGTGATGGGGGAACGTTCCAATGGCGTGGGTATTGGATACGACTAAATTAGGGTGAAAAAAATTAAATAAAAATTGTGATACTTCAAGAATCGCAAAACAAATTGAATCAGCACTGAGGTATCGTGAAATTCTCGTATCAGGTGGTCGCTGGTGACTTAATCATTTTGATTAACAAGGCAACAATTGGAGATACCACTGATTACATTACGATTCAGCTGGGTCTCTAGTGTGTGTGTATAAACAAAAAAACATGGAAAAAAAAAGACACATTTTCTGCATTTCGTTTTTGAGCCAGGTAGACTTCCCCTTCACACACTTTGGGAGAGCTCTGAGATCTGTATGGGACCTTTAAAATAATGATTTGATATAGTTGATAATCCATTTCTGATTGTTGCCTCAATCAATTTAGATCATTGCTATTTGAATCAGTGCATTAGTCTAAAGCGGGGGGCGGGGCCTCCAGTGATGGACGTTTATAGCTGAAAGTTCAGAAAACATTTGCAGGGAAAATAAGACTGCATATATGCTGCATCTCATCAGCAGCGACACGCACCGAATTTACACAATGGCTCCGTGAACTCCTGATGATGATGATGATGATGACAATCTTGTTCCCGGGAGGCGTGCAGGGATTTAGCATTAGCGAGCAGCTCTGAAGTGGATGTCTGAATATTCAAAACGATCTCAGGGAGCAGACGGAAGTCTCCGGAACACCCCGAGGGCCAAGAGGCAGCCGTCACTCTTCGAATGGGATTCAGAGGGAAATTAAAAGCGTTTTGTGTGGAGCAGTTAAGAGGATTGGGGCAGAGATAATAACCGTACGGGTCGGATCAGCTAGATTGATATCTTCGTTCTGAACGGGCTTCATTTTGACACTACATGCTAGCAAATCCGGGATTAGCCTGTCTGAATATGATCAGGAATTTTAGTCACATACTCATGCAGATTTCAGACATTGTCTTTCCACATATCGGTGTGGCTTTATCTGTGGTTAATAGAAATTTTAATCTCACACAAGCGAGTTCAGTGGATTTCACACAAAAGAACGGAGGGGAAGAGTTATAACCGATAGTGCTAAATCACATTTATCTTAGCCATCTCAGCATCCTGAGCAGAATTCTCTGTTTCGATCTTGTCTTCATTTTCCCTTCTCAGAATCCAGCTACGTGAATCTAAACATATGTTTACCAGCTAGCTAGCGGGTCGCTTAGCTAAAATTTGGGAGTGGATTATTAATGTTTTGAAATAGATTAGCTAACTAAGACCATGCTAACACAAACCTAGCCATTATAACCATCTGTTTATGTGCAGATGTTAAGCTTGTTAGCTATCATAGCTAACAACTTTTAAAAAGATAGTAGCTGTTTAATTGTTAAAGCTACATAGCTGGACGTTTTTTTTATTCGTATTTAGAAACAGTGGTGTGTTTGGGGACTTTTTGAGCAAAACCTGGTACTTTTTACAGTTACACTAAATTTTTTATGTTTCTTTATATGTACAAGGGGCGTTCAAGTCAAACCGGGACTTGTGATGAACGTCCTTGTGAAGGAAGACTTGAAACACATTACGGTGATGAGACTCTTAATGGCAACATTAACAGGCTGTATGTCCGTGAATGACGATCCCGGCTGAGGTGGATCGGAGCCCGTCGTTCCTGTGAACATTCAGTGAGTGGAAAGCCTGATCCATGAAAGTTGACAAGACAGATAACTTGTCGCCAAATTGCTGAACATAGGGACACATCAGTCTGTGTGAACTGTACACACAATCATTCACCAGCACCACTTGCACATTACAAGAACTCGGCTGGGAGTTATTGCCACATCCCCCGTACAATCCTCCAATCGCTCCAAGCCATTTCCACATTTTTGGGCCATTAAAGGAGTTCCTGGGAGGCCAGCGTTTCAAATGTGAAGCAAGCAGTCCGATCATGGCTCTGGTGTTCTGAGAAATCTTTCTGCCTTGATGGTGTCCAAGCACTAATGAAACACTGGGATAAGTGCATTAGTGTAGCAGGAGATTATATAGAGAAATAAAGGGAGTTTTTACTCTCAGAACTGTGTTCTGTTATTCTCCCTAATCAAATATCCCGCTTTGACTTGAACACCATATGTCCTCACACCAGGGTATTAATTGTTTTATCTCTCTTAAATGAAACATTAATAATAAAATACTCCTTTATCCTGATAATGTCAGAAAACCTTGGACTGGTCCAAAGCGCTGACACAGGACACTCTTTTCGTAAACTTCTCGTAAACGTCTCCTTACAGAAAGATGACGCATGTTTTAATCAATTTATATGGACCGTCCACTAGACAAGCCTCTCTGTAAGCTGTTGCCATAGAAACGATCGCATATTAAAATGAGCAATTGACTATAAATCCGTGAATGGCAGCAGCACCGGGGGAAAATGTGAACTATCGGAATGGAGAATCCGACATAAAGAATGCCATAACAGGATCAACCGTTTCCTCTTTCAAGGCACTCTATTTCCTACAAAGTGTGTTGCTATTTTGGTATCAGCGCTCCACATTCCTCAATTGCACACACCTCCCCCGCTCGGTTCACAGAATTAGACACCGGCATTAGACACCTGCATTAGACACCGGCACCGTCTCGTGTAGAGGGTCTGAAAGTGAGGTGTGAGTGATCCATACCGAGCTGAATTGCTTGCTTTGAAGTGCACAAGGCTGCCTGCTGGCTGCCAGGAGTGTGTGTGCGGTCCGATAAGCAGTCCTGTGTGTCGCTTATTTCCACGCTGAATAGCAACTGCCCCTTTCATGTCCGCCGTTGGAGATCGGTTTCTTTAAAATGTTCCATTTTGAATTGGAAAAAAATATATATATATAATAATAATAATAGAGCCACGGAAAAAAAGGGGGAAGTATGGATTTGTCTTCACATATTGCAGCTCGCTGGAGTGTATTGGGTCATCAGTGGCAGGTTGGCAGTGGTTTAAAAACTGTATGAATACAAGAAAAAAACAAATCAAGAGTTAGTACAGAACATCGCGGCGAATGAATCCAGTCAGGGAGGAAACTAATGACAGGACGGTGGGCTGGAGACAGCACCAAAACGGAGCCAACCTATTTGTGTCTAACATGATGAAAGGGAATTCAGTCTGGTCTGAAATGTGCTGAATTCGCTGCTGCTCCATTCGCCTGAAAGTCTCAGGAGTGTCGATAAAAATAAACTTTGAAAAAGAGACCCGGTTTGTATTCGTTTGGAAGGCTGGGGAAAAAGATTGTTACCTTACAGAAATTTCCCCAAAGTTTTCCTGCTACTGCGTTATACTGCATTATGTCTGTCGTAAGGGAAGTGACATCACAGCCGTAATCAAATTTGTGAATCGTTCTTTACTTTAATTGTCTTTTTTATGATGATGCTTTTAAAATAATGCACGTAATACTTCTCTCATAGCGCTTCTATCATCTCTCACGCTTCCTTTCGCTTTCTTTTGATTTTATAAACGTAAAATAAAGCCCTTTCTGTCTCCCTCTTCTTCTGTCTCACCAGCTCTGTTCACAGAGGTCCCTCATGACATGACGGCGCACAGCGGGCAGGACGTGGAGATGGCCTGTTCGTTTCGGGGATCGGGCTCGACTTCTTATTCTCTGGAGATCCAGTGGTGGTACATCAGGAACCACAAAGAGTGGACAGACAAGGAGACGTGGACCACCAACCAGGTGACTGACGCGAATGCTAATCCGTCCCGTTCGTCCCGCAGGGAGTCGGTGTTTGACTTCACACGTGGTTATGGGGTTTCGGCGGACACAGAGAGCTCTTTTGATGAACCGAGAGCACAAATTTAATCACCACTGCCGGCACTGCCGAATACGACTGCGCTAGTCAGAATGCGCTCTGAATACAGATTTAACTCGTGTTTCAGGTCCATTGGTACGACTGTGTAGGAAGCACGTTTTTTTTTTATTATTATTTGTGCTGCAGCAAAAGTATTGGCACCCATGTCTTTTATTAAAATTAATACAGAATTAATTTTTTCATAATTTGTTTGATTATAGTACATTCCTTTTCAGTTAAAAGAAACACAGTATAAAACATGCTTAATGTTAAACAGCACAGGAATGAAAATAAAATAATAAAGCCTACAGAAAAATACACATTTTGGCAAAAAGTAAAAAAAACTATATAGATGATTAATTCACTATTTCTTTGTAATTAGGTGTAACACTCCACATTTTTTTTGCAAAATAAATTGAAGCTTAATGTCTCATAAAATGTGTAGTTTAGTAAATCATTAATAGTTAGGCTCAGGTCAGATGTGAGGTCTTTTCTGTCATCTGTAAATGAAATTAATGCAGCTTGACAAATAATTGCAAATTTTGATTCTATATAGAAAATACACAATTTACAGCATTTATGGACTTGTTTATTAAGAAAAATGCTTTTAAAAAGTGTGGCATTTCATAAAGTATATTTGGAATTTGACATGGAATCATCAAGTAATGAAAAATCTGATCAAAGCACAGAGCTGAGCAGTTTGTCCAGAAATTGTTTGTCCATATTATGAATGCAGTGCAATCTCTCTCTCTCTCTCTCTCGCTCTCTCTCTCTCTTTTTTTAAATAAATCTCTCTATATATATATATATACTATAAATATAAGTATATATATATATATATTTTTTTTTTTTTGTCATACCCCAACACCCCTTGTGAAAAAGAATCTACGTTAATATTCATGTACTTTATGAAAATATACATTAAAAACACTCTTGAGTACTCTTATTGAAACGCATTAAAATACTTGGAAATTCAAAATTTTTAATTTCAAGACTTTTTTAAACTATAATTTTGTGATTTTCCCCCCAAAGGTCTTTAAACAAATGAATATGAATTCATTGTTGTCATTTTATGTTGCAAATCAAGATCAGTTTATATATAACATATATCTAAAAGACCAGATACACAAATGCAAAAATACTTATTTTATGCAAAAATGTGTTTTTTTTTCTTGAGGTAGTAATTCTGATACACTTATTAAATGTGGTTCTTCACTTACATGTACTACTTTAAGGGTTAAAGTAGTACATTTTAAAATTCTGCTTTAGTGTACTTCCAAAATGTATATATAACTATTCAACTTAAGTTTATTATCGTGCACATACATAAAATGTATATTTTATATAAATACATTTGCAATGTAGTATAATTTAGAAAAACTTATATAAAATGTATATTTTATATAAATACATTTGCAATGTAGTATAATTTAGAAAAACGTATATAAAATGTATATTTTATATAAATACATTTGCAATGTACAGTAGTATAATTTAGAAAATAGAATTGTATGTATTACTTCAAACATTGACACAAAGAATAATTGTTATTTCTATGTTGCCAATCGAAGTCAGTGAAGTTACCATATATGGTATACTCATGTAAACCACATATAAATTCATGTAAACCGCACATGAATGCTAATAATACTAATTTTCTCTCAAATAGTCCCAATTTCCAGTTTTTGTTAAGGAACAACTTTTAACAAGTGTGTTTAAATTCTTATGAAGTACGCTTGTTCAAAAATATTACATTTTGTACATCCTAAAGTGATTACTTTCTATAATAACTACCCTTTTTAAGCATACTTAAGTACACTTGTGTTTAACAATGGACAATAATGCAGAACACATTCATCATTGAGACATCATGGATTTCTAACATGGATGTTAAAAAAAAATCATAGCATATTTATTTTAACAGTCGTATTTAAAATAGTTCATTTGAATCCAGTCTAGACATTACCTCATCCTCACTCACCTGTCTATTAATGCCACTTGTTTCTTCCACGTATTTCTACGCCTTCTCTCACCTGACCACAAGCTCGCCTACTAATTTGGATACCTACACATGAAACGCCTAACATTGGCCAATATAGTTATGCTAGTGGAAAAGAGAATAAAATGATATACGTTTATTTAGTATGCAGTTGAGGTTTCATCTAAATAAATCTCTATACATTTGCATACAGTATATATATACAGAAATGTAGTCTATGCTGGTTCTAATTGTAATTACCTTTTGTTCACTGTAACTATTCACAAGATGAACACTGCATTTCCTTAAGGATTGAATCATTTCTTTATTGTTTAATCAAGATTTTCCTATGTTCTTTTGATAAAGGAAATTATTGTAAGAAAATTCCAAACTGAAGGAAGATCACAGTGAAATCTCTCTCCGTTCAAGTGGCTCGGACTCGGTATCTAATCTCGCTCCAAATTCCCAGGAATTCTAATAATAATCCGTTTTGACATCAGATCTAGCAGGTCAATTATTTACAGCGTTCGCCGGTTGTTAGATACGCAATAATGAACCGAGGAATGAGAGTAGAGAAAGGAAACCGACGTCCCTGCACTGAGGAGGAGAAGTGTGTGCAGGAAACGCTCTCTCCACATTAATCACTGAGGTAGAAATAGCATCAGGTTCCCCAGGCACCTAGAGAGGGAGGCGTGAGGTGTGTGTGTGTGTGTGTGTGTGTGTGTGTGTGTTTGCTTCCTGCAATTGACTGAGATAGGCTCTAGGTCCCCAAGG
>JAOVVA010000019.1:16417192-16434449 GCA_028565275.1 Leiocassis micropogon
CATGTCGCGAAATGTTTCTTACGACGTTCGCTCTTATCGCTTTTTGAAACTTGAAGGACAGAAACAGACAGAACAAATCAGACAGAGCATGGAGCTGTCACTGTTTCATTCTGCTTCATTTATTTCTATATTTATGTATGTAGTTATTTCTTTATTTATTGCTTTGCTGTTTTAATACGTTCGTTGATAGGACAGGTGGGAGGAGGCGTGCTGCGTCGACATAACATCATAACATCGTCTACAGAATGGTGTGGAGACCATTTTTACCAGATCTTCTTCAATAATTTCTTTTTTCAATGCATTTCACGTTTTACATTTTCTTCCCGGTTGGCAGGATTGAAGAAAAAATTCTTTCAAACTTGAAATCAGTAACACATCAAGAAATAATGTTAAAAATAATATTATTTAATTAATTACATTTATTATTATTAAATAATAATAATAAGGCCTAATCCACACGTACATGAACATTTTCTTTAAAATGTTTTTGTTTTCTCTTTTATTCTAAAAAAAAAAATCTTTGTCTGCAAGAAAAACGCAAAACATGCTGTTAAGAGCAACCGAACCAGCAGGCGGCGGTATAACCCTACCCGTAAAGCTGTTTTGGCCAATCAGAAGCCTGGAACAAGCTCTGATATCAACCGCAGCAGATACGGCACAGGCAGCGCACCAAAAAGTTCCGTCTCAGTGCCCTAAAACTGAATTTGTGTGCGGACAAAATGGAAAATTGCATTAAAAAAAACCCTTGTTAATAAAAAAATTACCACAGTACGTCTGGATAAGACCCTAGTCTTGATGAGATGACAGAAAAAACAACAACAGTGCATCACCTGTTCATCTCTGTAGTTGTACTGGCTGAGAGTATAACAACATAACAAAAGTTCCACTCTTGGGGATGTGCTGTTGTAGAAATTAATCCACAATCGTCGTGCGGTGTGACATAGAGCAGAGTTCCTGCTGAGGAATAAAGGACTGGAACAGGATGTTGGAAATGGTTTTCCTAAATAAATTAACAATCAGACAAATAAATAAATTAGTTTTTTAGTGATTAATCGTGGATCCACAATAATAATATGGCAACAAATGTAGCTCTTATAATTCCATCTACGCTGCTGTTAGTTTGACTTTATTTTTATTTCTGACTTTGTTGGTTCTGTTGATTAAGGATGTATTCTTCACACCCATCACCTAGAATATTGGAGAAAAGGAGAGCACTTCTTATGAATTCTAGCGCGAAAAAAAATAGGGTTAGGGTTAGGGTTAACACAAAGTTAAGTGCATACCTGACTTGACGCTGGACCACGCACACAAACCTTTATATCGTGTCCTGTTTTGTTCAGCCTGTAAATATAACGTAGGTCAGAGGGGGCCAAAACTTTCTTTGCTGCCACTTTATTAGTTGCACTTTTATCCACACGACTCCTAGTCATCCACTCCGAAGGTCAATAAAGAAGCGATCTCATCCTTATTAGCTGTAGGTCAGATGGAGCTGATCAGGTGGATGTGGGTGTTCAGGATATTGTATTTTACACCATTTTTCAGTTTTTTTGTTCATGAGTTAAATGTACAGCTATGATGATATGACGCCTTCATTTCTGGATTGTTTTTTTTTTTTTAATGCTTTTTAGTTTTGTAAGAAATAAATGTAAAAACAGTACATGTTTAAATAGCCTCCAAAGTGTTGGTTTCATCTTAAATGTATGCTTTTATCAAATAAAAAAATTATACACTGAGTTTCGGTAATTATATGATTCTTAATATGTTCACATATTATATACATTCTCGGTCGTTTGAATGATTAAACACAATTGGTTCGACATAAAAAAAAAAAACATTTGTATTGAAAATTTTTGTTTTTGTTTTATGTATTCTCATTCACATTTTAAATTCATTCAGTCTGTGGGATGTTCCCAAACCCATCCTTTCTTTTCCCTTAACATTAAAAACTACCTAGCTGAAGATGGCTATACGCTACATGGGTGCAAATATTTATGGTTATTTTTAATGACCTTGTAGGAGATACTTGAAAACTGTGCTTTTGTGTTTTCTCAGGTAAACAGCGGTCATACTATACTATATAAATAAATAGAAAATGCTCTGAAGAAGAAAAGATGCGGGACGTGAAAAAAATATTTGTTTCTCGTAGCTGCTGCTTTCACATCATTTAAGCTGTTTTTTCTAGATAAATTGTTTCCAAAGTAAATTTGGTTCACCTTAGTTTCACAAGGGAGAAGAAAACTAAGCGGCAGACCTGTTATTTTTGTGCAGCATAGAATGAACTACATATCATTTCGTTTATTGTTGATGCTGTCAAAATTAGCATAAGATGGATTATCATTAAGATTAATTATTTAAGTTATGCAATTTTTAATTAGCTTAAAAGAGAACATTTTGCTAAATGCTGACAGAAAGCCAAGGCATTATAATAATAATAATAATAATAATAATAATTAAATAATAATAATTAAATAAATACTTCTGATTGCATAACCAAGTGACATTTGTAAACCAACAAAATTGCTTGAGAAGCTAATTTGTAATTTTAAATAAAGCTAAAAGTTTATAAAAAGTATAGCGAAGCCACAGCTGAACAAAGCTGCTGATAAAGCAGCTAGCAGTATTGAAAGCTAGTAGAAAAAAATGAGCTAAGCTAAGGCTGCTTTGTCAAACTAAAAATAAATAGTAATAGTGTAAAGCTAAATACCCAAAATAAATTTTAAACGTGTGTTTAAACCTTTACATAAGTACAAGATTTAGCTTTGAAAAATAGCTAAGCTAAAGCAGGCAGCTGAACTCAAAGCTAGTGCAGAAAAAATGGCTACTAGGCTATGGTAAAGCTGCATTGTCAAACTGAAGAAAATAAATAGTGATAATGTGCAGTTAATTACCCTAAAACAGCTTTTTTTTTAGTGTCTTTATATAAGAATGAGACTTAGCTTAAAAATAGCTAAGCTTCAGCTACATGAACCTGTTGATAAAGCAGCAAGCTGTAGCTACTTACAGCTAGTACAGGAAATGTAACTACCTTTGTCAAAGGAAAATAAATAGTGATAAAGAGATTTTGCTTCTGTATTTGTAAGCTGCTCTGAAGAAAGAAGTTAAAACGAGAGCTTAGACTTTTAAGGGTTGTTCCTGTAAATCTTTAGCTAGCTACAGTATATAGCTCTGCTATGCTACATTGCAAGTTGGAGAGAGAGAGAAAGAAGTAGCTAATTCATAGTAAAAAAAAAAAAAAATCACATTTATTTGGAACCAGATGTACCTGCGACTTCATTCGCGTGGAATTTAATTGTACACTCATGAGTTGAATTTTGAGAAGAACTAGTGGTTTTTCCAAGGTCCAAATACCTTCAGTGTACAGACACGCCAACGTTACAATTTTATTATATGTTTAGATTAGATATAGCGCAGTAAAAACATTTAAGCTTGCAGTGATGCTAATTGATGCTAGCTACTCAGTGACGTTCAAGACTTAGCTTATTTGTAAGTCGCTACATTGTGGCAAAACAAAGATTAGCATTTCTGAAAAGAGCTAAGATTTTATTTAAGCAGGCATTCCTGCTAGGATTAGACCACAGGCTTCATTTTCTAGCTGTTGGAATTGTCTGTACAGAATTAATGGCTAGCACGACTGGCTCTGATGCTCCTGTAGCCCTTAATCAGCCGGATCAATTAAGATGGATTAGAGTTAGCGCTGTATCTCCAGGAGTAGAGTATACGCTTAATCTGGCTTCACAGAGCTGAAAAAAAAAATCCTTCTGGGGCCTCATTTATTTTACACCCTGCATGTGTTGGGCAGAAAGAAAGTGGTGTGAGGAATCCTCTGGAAACTTACAGTCAGGAACAAATGTGTAGAAATGTAGTCACGGGTTTTAAGAATGGAACAACCGCTACTGTACTGTTAGTGCTCCGAACTAGATTAGGTTTAGACCTCAGGTGAACGTTTTATGTTTGTTTAATCTTTAATCACAGAAACACGGCCGTAAAGGACGACACTCGGCGCTAATCATACGCTCACAATCCTCGCCACCTGCTTAATCGACGCTTCCCTCAGTCATCCTGTCAGTGCAGCTGTTTTGTTGTCCTTAATGGCTATTAATCAGTCACGCGGCCGGCGTGCCATCGAGCCGAACCCTTGTGTAATGAAGCTAGCTCGCCGGCTTATCAGTCACGCTCGAGAGGAACGTGCTAGCCCGACCGGCTCTTTATGAGTAATGCTCGAGTCGTGTGGTTTGGCAGCAGGATAAATAGCGGCAGATAAAGAAGCTAGCACGCTAACACAAAGTGCACGAGGCAGGCTTCTTTGCCTGAAGCTAAAACATGCATTAAGATGTCAAAAGGAGACGCCTCAGAGACCACACGGGCGCCAAGCACGGTCAGTGAACACGACCCGTCATGGTGAGACAGGAAATATATATATAAATAAAGAAAAAGACTGGACACAAAGAAATCACTTTGTGATTTTATTATAAAAGGTAGATGTGTTTGCACAAAATTTTCTTCTGATTTTTCCCCCCAGCCTCAGCTAGTGGCTACATTCTAAACGCTTCCCAGGTGCACACTACGTAGGGTACATAGACCCCCTCCAAAATTAGTGCACTTATAGAGATTTTGGGAAAGGTTTACCCTGGAAATGATAATATTACTTACTTACATCCCTTTGTGACACGCAATATTTGGTTGTCAGTTCCTTTCTCAGCACATTATCTACATGATAGTGGAATATCTGTGTTGTTACAAATCATACAATGTTAATGTTTAAAACATTTGTACAAATCCTGATTCAATCTGTGTCAATGTCACTTCAGCCATTCTGATCAGCGCTGCTGTGATGATTCTGCTCGAGTTCCTGCAGCAGTTTGACGACGTTTTGCGTGTATTCGTTCCTGGCTCGGCTCATCCCGCTCAACTTAACAGGGAACAGGAGCGAGTGAGGCGGCTCGTAGGCAACGGGACAGCACAGCTCGCTCAGAGTGAACCAGCACGAGTCCAGGTCCAGCTGCATCAGGTGACGGAAAACCCTGAAGGAGGATGAAAGAACAAAAAACATCCAGAGATCAGTCCAGGTGATTGACAAAGTTAATAAAATGTTAATGTTTTTCACATTTTTTTATTTGATTTTATTTAAAACTAGCTAGCTAAACTTAACACTAATACGGCTACTATAGCTTAGTTTAGCATCCAAGAACCGTCACTAGAATTCATCTTTTCTTTTTTTTAACACACAAATTTTACACTAGAAATATCTAGACAGAGACACAGACCTTCTCTGGACCGTGACATCCTTGCCGCACAGGGGACATATTATATATTGACATAAGACATAAGTCCTTCTCACTAGATATTTGATATATGTTTGGATAATTACTTTGACCTAGCATGACAATCTATAAAAAAAATAAATAATTTGCCGGTCCAAATTTGTCCAAAGTTCACAGGTAGCTCCGTTTACCCCCAAAAAAATCTAAATAAATCTTTCGAAAGCTTTTTTTATCATTGAATCTAAAAAGACATATATTAAAATTTAAAAAAATGCTAACAAAAAAAAAAATCACCTCATTACAAGATTTTCGTTGTTCTTGCTGATACAAAAAAAATTGAGTTAACTAGCATCGATGCTACTGACATTAATGACGTTCTTAAAATTAGGATTTCCAAGAAATTATTGGTCTTAATTAATGGTTTTGTTTTTTTAATCTAGAATTTGTGTGGCTTATTTATTATGAAAAATAAGGAAACATTGAATTAAGAAAACTTTTAGTTGTTGTTCCTGTGATTTTCAAAAACATCAGATTGATGCAATAAGAACATATGATTTGTATATATAGTGTATATAATATAATATATGTACATAACATACAATATACAGTAGAACATTTGTAGGAACATTACCAAAATTTTGTATGGACGATGGTGTTCATTGAGCAAATAAACTAAAATGTATATATTTTTTTGTAGGGATGACGGAAGTCCGAGAAGTTTGGACACACCTTCTAATTCAATGTCCATTCTTTATTTTTATTATTTTCTGTATTTTACAATATACTATGGAATACGTACCAGAATACTCTCAGAAATATGGTATACTTGTTTATGCACCATAATGGTAAATTTTACATAGCACAGTACCATAGTGCATATTGAAACTCTTAATGTTACATACATACATAATATGGTACTGCCTGCACTATACCATAACAGTACTAACGTCTCTAATAGGGTACAGTATGTACAAACATACCATATTATATACCTGCTGAACATAAGTACCAAGGTACTCATCAAAATATTGTAGTAACACCACAGTACTACCACGGTACCCAATGAAGTGCCACACTACCTCTGCCCTCGTACCTACCGTCCTACCATGGTAATGTCTGGAGTACTACAGTAATAATACGGTATATTTCAGAGGCGTTTCTAGCTATTGAAATCAAGTTTGCCTGGGCCTTTTTTTTTTGGAAAGTTTGGAAAGTTAGTAAAAAAAATGGATACAGTGGTGGTCAAAACTATTGAAAAAAAAGTTTCAATTTCAATGTTTTAATGACTCTCTTTTAATGTTCTCTCTCTCTTTTTTAAATAATCAGGATAAGAATTTATTATTTTATGCGATGAAATTGCTCAATAACAGGTAGTATACCCAGCTTTTTGTTCTTGAAACAAACCAGGAGGCTAGATTGATCTCCTTATTGAAGCGCTGAAGCCTAAACGCGGAGGACTGCTATTCCAGGGAATCGTGATCTCGCATGACGATGCACATCCGCATATTTCTAACTGCACTGTCGACACTCTGCAAAAACTTCTTTTCGTTTTGAGGCGTTAAAGCTATAGTCCTGATCTGGCTTAATCAGACTTTCACCTGTTTGGTCGCCTGAAAGCAGAACTACGAGGACGAAGATTCACTTCTGATGAAGAAATGAAGACAGTGGTGCATTTACAACACTTTAATAAGGGAATACGAAAGCTTGTTGACAGACGGACAAAGTGTACTGAAAAGCAAGGAGATTAAAAATCATGCATTAGACAAATGATGTATTTGACTTTTCTAAAAGTCAAAATTTCTAAATTCTACAGCCAGAGGGCGGATTATTTTTTTACTTACCCTTGTACATATTTCAAAACTATTTTATTAATTATGTTCAAAAAGAAAAATTTTGTTAAAATGACCTGAGGCTGTAGTTTAGCAGATTTGATTAAGATTTGCAGTTTTTACTTGGATCATGTCTTTTTTCACATTAATTATGACTTTTTAACACATCAGAAAAACTACAACTGGGATTAAAGATTATAAAAATAGTATCGCCGTTAAATTGATAATTTCCAAAATATACTTGCGAGCAACAATAAGCGAGCCCAAGCACCTTGTACCATCGACCCAAATGGACAGGGGACATCAGAAAGATAATGGGCACAGTGGGCCCATGCATTGAAAGGGGACATACATATACCGTTATGACAATTTTAGAATACGGGGAATTTTATATCAAGACCTCCAAATACCCGTTTAAGATATCAAAAATCCCTCAGCAATTTTGCATAATCAGTGTATTAAGATCAGATTTGTTGGTTTTGTGTGCATACGTGCAAGTGTGTATGAGTTATGCAGCAAAATCTCGTGTAAGACTCTCAGGAAGCGTAATGGCAGCAGACTCCAGCCTGTCTGCTGATTTTCATGCCTTTTTGACCCCAAAACAACCCTGGATGCTGAAAAAAAGAATAAGAACAAGAGGGCCCTTACACACTATGACAACACAGGACTGATGTCATAGTGCTTGGGCCCTAATGATTTACCCTACAGTACGTCCTGACTGGATGCTTGACTCGATGGCTTTAAGGCGATGTATATTCAACCTCTTAAAACCGAGTCAGCGTCAGAATTTTATAGGAATCTGCTTTTCACTCTCTCTTACTCATCAACGTGTGTGTGCGTGTGTGTGTGTGTGTGTGTGTGTGTAAAAACCAAACTCAAATAAAACCGGCTTGGGAGACTTGGACAGGTTACCGGAGGCAAGCTTCCTGTAATTTGATTGGCTGTCGGCAGCTCAGGTATGGCAGACAGGCCTCTGAGATACGGTCCAGATCCGCATCCACTGCAAACATACACACCACAAAAAACACACACACACCAAGCAAATGAATAGATGCAACAATAAAAACTGTACATTAATGTTAAAAACATAATACAACATGAGCTGAACTCTGCGCTTCGGCACTGTGAGCGTCGACGGGCGCGAGACGAGTCTCTTTCCCGCTGAGACGCTTCCCGTTAATCTCTGACTTAGATAATGAGCCTGCTAATCGTTCGGTCAAATTTAATTAAAGATTGTCGAATCCCACTTCACCAGGCCCGCGCAATATTACGTTTTCATATCACGATAAGTACGTAATGGCCTCAACCAGCTGTCCAATCTGTCAACCTCTCAGCGCCTTCCTGCAGACTGACGACCAGAGAAAAATCTGGATTATTTCTGGAGACGCTGAAACACGGGGGGGAAAAAAATGGATCGTCTGCCTTTGTGTGTCCGAAGTTTGTGGTTGTGAACTTGAGACAAAATGTACAGACATCTATGCGATACATGTCATGGAATTATATTTATATTGTAACCAAAATACCACCCCAAGATAGACATTTCTATGAGGCACTGAAGAAACGGCAGACCGCAGGCGCTGGACGATTGCTCCGAGGAATATTTCGTGATAAAACTATTGCAGGTTCAAGCAGTGAAACGTCTAATGGACAACATTCTTCTGCTTAAACACCACTCAGTTTTCATCATTAGCTTTCAATTTATTCCTTTAAAAACCTCCCACTCTCTTTGCGTCTCTAACCTTTCAGTGTTGTCTAGGCCCAGCATCCTAAGCTGAAACTGTGAATATTCATTCTCACTCTCACACACACACACACACACACACTTTTCACAGCCTCCCACGCATTCTGGTGGTCTGCTCCCCCTCAGCTCGTCTCAGTCGCTCATTATATCGTGTTTTTATCACCTTCCCGCTTTTTCCTCCGGCGAAACAAAGTGCAGAATGAGAGCCGACGTCTCCGGAGGTCAGGAATTAAAATTCATTACGGACCGTTCCGGTAAACAACTCATTCCTCCACTGGCTCCAGGCCATCTCACTGAGACGCTGCCTTTGAAGAGACTTCTGATCATCTCTTCATCTCCTACTTAATCTCACTCTGCCTCTCTCTCTTTAACTCGCTCACTCGACTCCATCTCACACATCCAACTCTGTGTGTGTGTGTATGTGTGTGTGTGTGTGTATGTCTGTGGTGTGTGTGTGTCTTTTGAGGTATGAGAGCACCTGACACTTCTGCCCTAGACTGAGGGGACACCCTGTGTGTGTGTGTGTGTGTGTGTGCGCGCTCGCGAGGTCCTTCACATTGAGATGCACAGGGAGCATTCACTGCAGCTGTACTGAGGTTTGTTTCAGCAGTGATACAAGTCTGCCATCTAGTGGAGTGATGACTGCAGCAGTAGAAAAGTTTCCACAGGCTTTCTAATACAAGAAAATCAATAAATAAACAAATAAATCAATCAATCAATCAATATTAATTAAGCTACTTACACAAAGGCCACACCCAATTCTCTTGCAAAGTAAATGACAATCACAGAGGCCACTTTTACATAAGTAGAACTCAAATTCACAACGGCCACACCTCCTTTTAAGCAACTAGGATTGACATGCACAAAGGCCACGCCTCCTTTGAATTCATTAGGATTGACATTCACAAAGACCACACCTCCTTTTAAGTAACTGAGATTGACACAATGGCCTCACCTCCTTTTAATCAACCAGAATTGACCTTCACAAAGGCCACACCTCCTTTTAATCAACCAGAATTGACCTTCACATAGGCCACACCTCCTTTTACTTAATTAGGAGCGACATTCACAAAGACCACACCTCCCTTTAAGTAACTAGGATTGACATTGGCAAAGGCCACACCTCTTTTTACTTCACTAAGTTTGACATGCACCAAGGCCAAGCCTCCTTAAACTACACCAGGAATGACATTCGCAAAGGCCACGCCTCCTTTTAAGTAACTAGGAGTGAAATTCACAGAGGCCACACCTCCTTTTTTAGTTTTTCTTTTTTTACATAACTAGGATTGACGTTCACAAAGGCAATGCCTTACCCAGGTCGAGGCGCGCGCACAGAGGTCCGAGTCCCTGTAGCACGGCCAGCTGAAGCTTGTACGCGAGTGTGTGCGTGTACATCGGACCGGACCGAGCGCTCGTCTCGGCCTGGCGTGTAAGTGATGTGGTGAGGCGGGGCAGGATCTCTTTAGACACTCGCTTCCTCAGGAAGTCACCACATGTCTCACCCAACACACATAACACCTACAGAAAGATAGAGAGAAAGGTGTACAGATATACACATTACAACATTTCACACACACACACACACACACACACACACACACACACACCTTGAAAGCTCGTGGTATAGTGAGCGGGTCATCATTGGTGAGGCGCTGGAGAAGAGCCGGCCAGCAGCGGTGCACCATGGGTAAGAGCTCATTCTCCATCTCACACAGCACTTTCACGCACAGCTCTACAATGTCCAACACCTGCAAAAGACACACACACACACATTTTTTATCCATTTACAATTACGCAGCATCCAGCTACTTTTACAAAAAATTCCTCAATGACCAATCAGAACTTTTAAAGTTCTCTACCTTCAGTCGTACTCCCATGCTGGGGTGAGACAGCAGGTGAACGCAGCGCTCCATCACATCTTTAGCGATAGACACGTGCAAGGGCAGTTCTGGTTTCACGTCAGGGCCTTCATCCTCGTCTTCCACTTTGACCTCAGAAGCCGCTGCCTCAGGAGGCGTTCCTGTAACCCGAGACACACCACAGCACAGATACCGTGATTGCTCCATCTGACATTTCTATTGATGTAAACATGTAAACAACTGTGTTAGATCAACAAATGAATCGCTCTTACCTGCATCACCTGACTCCTCCTCCTCCTCCTCATCGTCGCAGATCCCCTCTGCCAGCTCCTTCTGCTTTCTGTAATCCAACAAAAACTGGCAAAGATTTCGCGTCTCATGAGTTGGTGTGCGTGCACTGGATGTTGAAATCGTCTGCGTATCTGTAGTGCTGTTGTTAAACCACCTCACTGCAGTGAAACGAAGATGTACATGAAGACACGTGAAGACAACTAAGATTAAAGGTATGGAGATGTTTCGAAGATAAAAAGACCGCTCACCCAGCGCATTCATGAGCGAATGCAGTACTGTGCAGAATTGCTGAGATCTCTGGTCGTAGCTCAGATCCAGGGCCGTGAGGACGTCCTGCACCACATCATCCACTAGGGGCAGCAGAGCGGCATCTGAATGGGCGAACATGACCGCGAGGACTCGCGGTGCGTGAGGATGAAGGCCGAGCCTGTTCAGGTTCAGAGAGATGTCGTTGAGCAGGTAGTCTGCGTTGCTGATCACCAGCTCCTTGGGCGAGATGTAATCGCAAGCCATGCAAAGGTTGTGCATGGTGCTGAGAGCTGATTGGCTGACTAGTAGCGAAGTATCTCCCGCCTTCTCCAGCACCGGGTAGAGCGACGTCATCAGCAGTAAGCGGAAATCAGAGCCCAGGGCTAAAGCGAAGGATCCGATCCCTTCCAATTGGATACAGATCTGCCAGATGTTGCTGTTCAACTGGTGGAGCGTGGAAGGTTTGGAACTCAAGGCTGGGGCGACTCGCTGCCCGTATCCGTCAGACCTGCTTAAAATAGAGGGGACTGCACGTGTCTCCTGCTCTTGTTCTTCCGCATCGTCCATTACAGTCGAGAGATGCCAGTTATTCAAACTGATATATTCTTCAATGATAGACGTGATCGCACATTTCAGGTCCTCGTGACTTGTTCTGGAAATTTCAGCACCGTTCTGGTCAACTGTTCTCAAGATGTCTGCCCCAACTCCTGCTGCCCCGCTGACGATCTCATTGAGCACCAGAGCTGCTTGTTTGCGATAAACAGACGACTCCTTGTAAAGTTCCAAAAAGTGGTCGACCAGTAAATAAAGATTTCCATAGCGACCCAGCATCCGGCATACCTGCTTCAACGCCGAGAAGATCTTGTCGTCTGTAAAATAGAGGAAGTATTTCCTTTGGTGCTGCACTTCTAAAGCATCAGGTGCCAAGTCAGACAATGGCGCGAAACTTCTTTCCTCGACTATCCTTATGTCTGTGACGTCCAACTCCAGCACCTGCATCAGCGCTTTGGAGATGCGCTTAAGGTGAACCACTGACGTCAAGACCAAATCCACTTGAGGGCCAAGAATCTTCAGGTACCCCAGAAAGACGGTGAGAATAAAGAGCTTGCGCTTGTCGTCTGTCGTTCTCATGAGGCGAGGTAGAGAAGACGCCAGGCTGTGCAAGTTTTCCGACAAGACGTCGGTTAAAGCTCGACCTCCAGTAGCTTGGTTTCTTCTCGATACCTCAGCCAGTACTGCTTTACACCGCTCTTTGACTCGAGGTTCTTCATCATTGACCGCACCAACCAAAGCCTCCAGGAGAGGAGCAATGCATTCAGGTAAAGATTCGCTGCACTGGTTAAGAAGATGATCCGACATATTGACCAGTTCCAATCTTACTCTCCAGTGCTGGTGCGCCGTGGTGTAAGAGATCACTTTCTGCAGTGCCAATGCAAGTCTTTTGGACGTGGACTTCTTCCATGTTGGAGTTCTTTTCACCACCAGTTCTCCAATCCTACCCAAATTGGCTGACTCTGCACTCACTGTGCTGTCGTTCTGAAGCTGTTTGTCCATCATAACCAGGCCCACTGTGGTGTACCAAACCCTCATGGCTTTCACCGTAACCACATGCCCTTGCCTCACATCTCCGCTAACGACACGACTCAAAGCTTGAGTGATTCCTGGTAGGAATGAAGCCAGAGTATTTCCAAGCAAATTTCGTTCCTCTTCGTTTGGTTCTACATGCGTTCTTTCACAGTCGCACTGCAGGAATAGTGACAGAAGGCACTTCAACGCTGCTGCCTGCACTCCCCTCGCTTTCTCTTGCTCGGCCAGAGCCAAGAGCAGCGACACGGCTGCTCCCAGTCCGGGAAGCATCGCAGGCTCATACATCCTGAAAGCCACGTCTCCGTACGAGGAATGCACGAGAGCATCCAGGCATCGCAGCACTGCTAACTTCACCTCCTCGGATGACGGAGCTGGCTTTCCGGGGTCTTTCTGAGAGCACAGGCAAAGGCAAAGCTCAGAAAAAAGTTCACGTAGAGATTCCCAGTTCTGGACACAGGTCTTGTCCAGAACATAAGTTATGGCCTCCATGACGGCTTGAACGACACCGTCTCGCTTCGCCCCAGGGGTCTTGAGGACAAAGCGGAGAGGGAAGAGGACATAATCCTGAAGCAGCTGGAGGACTCCATCGCTAACACCATGCAGGTGATCATTCAGAGCCTCTATATTGGTCAGGGTGGGTTCTTTGGTCAGTAGGACACAGGAAGGCCGCAGGTAAGCGAACGCAATCTTTGGGTCATCGATCTGATGATCAGCCATCGTGCATGAGTGAACTATTAAAAAAAAAGAATCAACATTCCAACATTATGTAATACAATCCCAAGACAGTTAATAGGTACACCATGTTGAATTTCACTTATGATTATGATTTACACGACAACCAATAGTGTTTAAGATACACTGTGCCACACCCCTAATGAATCTAAACAAACTCTAAAGTCGATATGAGAACTAGCAGAGAGTGTAACAAAATAACTTCATAATCTGTGGAGATTTTCTTGCCAACGCCTTCACCCACCTGTAGAAAGATAAAGTCATATTCCAACGCCCTGACACCCTAAAAGCCCAAATTTAATAAAAAACTATTCACGAAAATTCACATAATCGGCAGCTCACCAACAAACTCCAACCATTTCTCTGGAACCTGGAATTAGGACTAAGTGGGAAAACTGAATAAAATGCTTATTTATGTTATAATGAACATTGTGATTTAAATACAAACTGCCTGGAAGCAGCTGAATAAATACTGAAATTTCCTATTTTGTCTTTATAGTGTTTTGCAGGATTCCTCAGCATGGCCAAAGGTTCAATTTCCTGGCAGGAAATCGAAGTCCTGATTTGATTAATATTGCAACTGTGTGAGTATCATGATTTTATAAATATCCCAATTCCATATGTCTTTCTTTTTTTTAATGAATTCAATTTACGGCATTTGGCAGACGCTCTTATCCAGTGCGATTTACATTATCTCATTATACATCTGAGTAGTTGATTCAAGTTGCTCCAAGGCCCAACAATGACAACGTGGTGGTAGTGGGGTACTGTGGTCAACAGGTTTTACACCAGATGCCCTTCCTGACACAACCCTCCCATTATATCCGGTACTGGCACTGCATCCAGTGGCTGAAGTTTGGGCATTGGGTGGGAATTGAACCCAGGCATGGCAGGCGGGAAACCTACCACTGAGTCACCACTCACCCTGGGAGGAAAACCGTTGGTACCCGGAAGAAACCCATTAAGCATGGAAAATCTATGAGGACGCATACAGACCTGAGGCGGGAATAGAACCCTGGAGGTGAGAGAGGACAGTGCTAAAAACTACGCCTACAAATGCTTTCAGGAATTGTGGTATATATTGTCTAACCTCTTGCTAAAAAAAAAGGATCAGTGTACGCTAAAAGGTTGTGGTGCTAAAAGCGCAACAAGTAGACATAGATCCAATTTCATTGGACGAACACAAGAGAGGTATTTCTCAAATCGATGAGATATATATTTAATAAAAGCAAAACTTTATAAATAGTCTATAACAAACAATTCTTCATTAAAAAAAGAACCAGTTTTAATTTTAGGGATGCTTAAACTAGGGCTGAAACGATTCCTCGAGTAAGTCGATTACAAAAAATGATCGAGGCAAAATCTTCTGCCTCGAAACTTCTTTTAATGAATTTTCAAAGCTTGCGTTATGTTTTTGCTCAATAATTTGTTTGGCGTGACACAGCGCGCTTCCGGATGAAAGCCGCTATTAAACACAGACGGAGAAGAAGCGCTTATGTCACCCACAAAGCGGAAGGAGACGCAAACAGTTAGCGAAATAAAATATCAGCGAGCCAAGAGCAGAAGAAACCAGCAAGAGAAAACGACAGAAATCGTCAGTAAATTTTGAAACGTTTAGTCCTGAAAGTTAAGTTGCACAACTTAGTGTTTTTGTATAATTATTTATTTTAATGTGTGCCTTAGTTTGTTTGATACTTAAAGTCATTTGAATTACCTTTCCTCTTAGTTTTTGCAACTGAGAAAAGGCTTTAAAATAAGAACGCATGGCGCCGTAATGCACTTAATTCATCTCAGTCAACTTTAAGCTGTTCCTTGTACTGTGAATAATGACGAGGTTTATTTTTGATCAAATGCTGTATGAATTTAAAAAAAAATGAAAGTTGATTCTTCTAAAAAGAAAACCAATTAATCTTTGTTTCTCTTATATATTTTACATCGCTGTTTCATTAAGCAAAAGTACATTTTATCCGATTAATCGATTACATTTTTTGGTAGAATACTCGACTACTAAAATATTCGAAAGCCCTACTGTAAACTCACCTGTCTTTTGTGACCTCATTACTGTATATTGTGTAAAAGCACCACCTTGCCTCCAACATCATTACTTCCTTACAGTACCTGATATTTTGCACTACTACAATATACACCCACATTCCACACTCACCTTATGTACATCAGTAAACCCTCAGGTTCTGATTAAAGAACATTTTAACCTGTTACAAGTGATGGAACCCTTTCACGTGCACTGCTAACCCTCATTAATCAGCTTTACTCAACATAATGAAATATAAAACACGACAGCACGTGTTACCTTCAGTCCGACGTGTCTATGTAACCATCACAGAGCGACAGAAAGCATTTAGTGTGGCGGAAAACACACGAAAAAAACAAACAAACAGAGGCTCCCATCACGCGCCTGAAGCTCTGGCTCTGCTCGGCGTCGCGTTGCTCTTGACGTCATCGAGACGCGACGAACAGTGCGTGTGTGTTTGTTTACCCAGGCAGTTAGCGTTTGCGACTTAAAATGCGGCTTCTTGCTTAATACGAAACAAATTATACGGCACGTAAGATATTTTGCAAAACGGTACACTAGTCTGAGACAACGTTTACAGCTCAAAAAGTGCATTCAGCAAACTTAAAAGTGTTTTTTTCGATTTTCTTTTGAACGTGAAGTGGATAAACTCCTGTTCGGCCATCTTTGCTAACTTAGTTAGCTCTCCGTGCTAGCAGGAAGGGGAAGAAAAACTCTTCTGGACTTCATTCAAAATAAAAGGTTAGTTGCTGTCAAAGAATTTATAAGTACATGGCATGTTTTGGGTGTTTTGTGCATGCTGTGTGTGTTTATTTTATCAGCCAGGAAGGTGAATGTCAAAATGTGTCTCATGCTTCATCTTGGGCTCAATCCCAAATCACTTAGTTTAGAGCAGATGAGAGCACTAGGTAGGGTGTAGAAAGTTCTAGCTCTTATCCCGTGTAAAGTGCTCTAATACAGAGTTTAGTGATGAGGATAATCATTAAGCACATTTCATTTGCAACACTTCATCTGTATAAATCAAAGAAAGGTTTTGTCTGTACATTGGTCAGAACATGTTTTTTTAAAAAAAATTTTTTTTTACATTTCATACATTGGAGGACCTGAAACTTGTCTCAGAAAAGAAATTCTGTCTGTCTGTCTCCAAGTCCCTCCAGATTTTGTAACAGCATTGCACGGAACTGGCTGGACAGAACTTGAAGAAACTTTTGCAGTACTGTACTTGGGTATTTGCCTGAAGTTAAACCTGCACATCAACAGAGCCAATCAACATGATAGTCTAGACAACATATGCAGAAGACACACACACACACACACCAGTGTGTCGCAGCATGACTTACTCCAAAAAGAATGCACTAAGAAAACTGAACCTTGTGCCATACTGTACATTTAATCATTTAAAAGTTAGAGTAGAAGTGAAGTTATAAGCAGTTTTGACAGCGTACTGCGCATGCGTCAAACTGTGGACACGTCTTAAACTGACCGCTGGACAGAATGTAATGAAACTTTTGCAGTACTTAGATATCTGGCTGAAGTTTAACCGGCGCCGTCAGTGAAATCAAAATGTTGAGTAAAAGTGATGTTATGAACAGTTATGTGCCGGATTTAATAATCTACTTTAAAATAATCTACTAATGCGCTACTGTCTCAATGTAAACAAACACCTGCACCAATAG
>JAOVVA010000019.1:16434549-16451749 GCA_028565275.1 Leiocassis micropogon
GATCTACTTTTTCCATTTCTCATCTGTGATTCTCTCTCCGATTACCGAACAGGGAGTGTATTTGTCTGACCACCAAATAAGTACAACTTCGTGTAAACAAGGTTTAAACATAAACTTTTCTCTATCTTCTTTTTCCTATTGATTGTAATAATATGAAGTGACAGTAGGTTCAGTAGAAATCTTGCCATGAACTAGGTACATTTTGTACAATTTGTACAATTTCCTAATATGTAGCCACTAATCCAGTGTAAACCGGTATAATATCACATAATTTTTTTTTGTTTTAGACAGATATGTACAACCTGAAATAATAATAATATCACAGATGATCAGTTTATTAACCTTTTAACTATTTTTACAAACTCTTTTCCCATCAATGAGAAAGTAGAACTTCAGGTAGTCCGGAAATATTTAACATCCTAAACCTGTCTGTGATTTTTTGATTGATTATCCTGCATCACTTCAACATGTGTGTTGTGTTTTTTTATTTATTTATTTATTTTTTACTCTGACTAAACCTTGCTCATGTCTCCCCATCAGATATTTAAGCAGAGCCGAAGGAGCGTTCGTTTTTCCCCGATACGACATGTATTAACGCCGTCACTAAGAGGTCAGACCTAGAGGTTCCTCCGGTCGGATTCGGTTCTCCAGTTCAGCGTATCACCTCATCATGTCGTCGTTTTCTGAGTCTGCATTGGAGAAGAAGCTGTCCGAGCTGAGTAACTCGCAGCAAAGCGTTCAGACCTTGTCGCTCTGGATCATCCACCACCGCAAGCATTCGAGCGCCATCGTCCGTGTGTGGCATAAAGAGCTGAAAAAAGGTGAGCTACAATATAGTGTAAGAATTATGTTTAATGCCTTTCCTACGGTTCTGATCTTAATCCAGCAAAGATAGCGCATACTTACAAATAAGATGTTTTCATATAAATAAGAATAAAAGTTTCAATGTGTAATAAGACACAAAACTGTGATTTGAGAATTCTGCGTGTTTCTCAGCCAAAAGCAGCCGCAAGCTGACCTTCCTTTACCTCGCCAACGACGTCATTCAGAACAGCAAGAAGAAAGGGCCCGAGTTCACGCGGGATTTTGAAGGCGTCCTCGTCGATGCCTGCTCGCATGTAGCGAGGTTAGTGTGTCCTGGTGCTCCATGGGAAGGGAAGTCAAAGTCCACCATTTAAAGCCTCGTACTCAATAGTGTGTGTGTGTGTGTGTGTGTGTGTGTGTGTATATGTATGTAGGGAAACTGATGAGAGCTGCAGGAAGCACATGGAGAGGCTGTTGAACATCTGGCAGGAGCGCAGTCTCTACCGTTCTGATTTCATCCAGCAGCTCAAACTCGCCATCGAGGACTCGAACAGCCCCAGACACAAAAGTGCGGGTTGGTTCTCACACACACACACTCACGGTGTACTCACTCTCAGGTGTTTTCATCACTGATACCTATTTAACATTAGATTAGCCTTTTTAATTATCTGCATATATGTTAAATGAGTAAGGAAGGAATTAAAAAACCTTAAACAGTGATTGATGCAAACTCTGATCAGCACAGGACATCAGGAGCATATGCACAGAGAGGCCACGCCCACTTCACTAGGACTGACAGATACATAGACCACACCTACCTTCACAAGGACAAACATAGGCCATGCCTACTTTCACCAGGACTGACCTACATAGGCCACACCTATTTTTACTAGGACTTAGATGCATAGGACACGCCCATTTTCACTAGGAATGATATTGACCACGCCTACATTCATTAGGACCTAAAGATACAAATGCCATGCCCACTTTCACTAGGTCTGACAGATACATAGGACATGCCCACATTCACTAGGAATGACAGATACATAGGCCACGTCCACTCTCACGAGATCTGACAGTTACATAGGACACGCCCACTTTCACTAGGTCTGACAGATACATAGGACACTCCCACTTTCACTAGGAATGACAGATACATAGGCCATGCCCACTTTCACTAGGTCTGACAGGTACCTGGGCCACGCCCACTTTCACTAGGTGACATAGACCACTCCTACTTTCATTACAACATACAGATGCAACGGTCACACCCACTTTCGCTATGACTGACAGATACCCCAGTACATTTGTGACCATTGTTAATAATGCCTCGTGTTGTATTGTTTTGTAACAGAAGAGAAGAAGGGGGTAAAAAGAACAATCCAGAAGGTACAGGAAGAGGAAGAGGAGGAGGATGACGATGATTACAGAGCTCAATATTCTCCCCATGAGGCAGACACCAACGGCCCGCAACTGGTACAAACATGTGTTTTAGACCAAACGCACATCACTTATTACAAACGCAATCAATGAGACAGAACGTGTTTAACTTGTAAGATATTTAACATTAAATCACCCCAAAACTTAATAACATTAATAACAGATGGGCTACAATTCATATTATTTCATATTGTGTACTTTGCTAAATGCTAAAGTGAGAGAACTGAACTGTATCCCGTGTTTCTGTGGACAGACGGAGGAGCTGGTTAAAGCCCTGCAGGACCTGGAGAACGCCGCGTCCGGAGATGCCACCGTGCGGCAGAAGATCGCCTCTCTGCCTCAGGAAGTGCAGGACGTCTCTCTGCTGGAGAAGATCACAGGTCAGTTTTATGTTAATTCTATGCTATTTATAACTATAACTATGTAACTAATAAGCATGACTACGTTGTATTAAATATCATGTTCTATTTATTTACTTTTTAATAATTCTTTTTTCATTTTGAAATGCAGATAAAGAGGCAGCAGATAAGCTATCCAAGACGGTGGACGAAGCGTGTCTGCTGCTGGCCGAGTATAACGGGAGACTGGCGGCCGAGCTGGAGGACCGCAGACAGCTGGCGCGCATGCTCACCGAGTACATCAACAGCCAGAAGGAGGCGCTGAGCGAGAGGGAGAAGAAACTCGAGGTAGAGCGTCCTCTCACACCCCGCCGCAACACAAGGCCACGCCCACCAGATTCACACCTTATCAGGATCTTTTCACCTTCACTAAACAATACTTTTTTACTCTTAAATAGAAGAAATTAATTTCTCGCAGCGATTAATTTCTTGCAGCTTTAAGTATTGAGGTTCAGTTGATATTGCGCTGATCTAACATGTAGAACGCTATAAGGAAGGCATGCTGCTGTAGGAAACAAATCACCAACATACGTATTTTATTTATTTTCCTTTTTAAAAAAATCCTTGAAAAACATTACAGATTTTCTCTTGAAAATATCCTGCCTTTCATTTTTTCATTCATTCAATAGCATCACTTCCTGTTATCACTCATCACCGTGACCTGTTACCCTGAAATCAATTAAGGCAATCAATTACCACCAGAATCCAGGATTCGATCAAATGACTTTCTCGGTTGTTGCAGGAGTACAAGCAGAAGCTGGCTCGGGTCACTCAAGTGCGCAAAGAGCTGAAGTCTCACATCCAGAGTCTGCCCGACCTCTCGCTGCTGCCCAACGTCACCGGAGGACTCGCACCGCTGCCCTCGGCCGGAGACCTGTTCTCCACCGACTGATCACTTCTCCTCTCTTCATCCCTCCATCCTCCGTCTGGACTCTGATTCCACCGTCACCAGCCGATCAGCTGATTATCGGGCCGAGTCCTCGTCGGCCTCCGCGTTCAGTTTTTAGAAGAAAAAGGATTTCCTGCTGTCAACATCCGAGAACATGAACTTGACTCTGCTGTCTTATCATTATTAGAGTTTGTTTTGTTTTGAGTTTTTCTGCTTTAGGGCGTGATTTAGTTTAGTTTTTTTTTTTTTTTTTGCATATTGATAATCCCATGAGGTATTGGTAAGGCTAGGTAGCAGAAAAAACACGGAATAAATAGAAATAAACAGCTCACCCTCACAGACCCTCATCATCAGCGCAGATAGGACTGGGCGATTATTTTGCGAGCGTGTCGTCATCACAATCTTAAACCTTGTAACATTTGTGTTTAAATAATTGATACGATTTCTTTAAAAAAAATCCCTCTCAACAGTTTTCCTCAAACCATGACAGAGTGACTTTCTGTAATTTGTAAAACATAAACGTTATGAAGGTGGCCATCTTGAATCGTATACTGTGTGTTATAGTTGTTTTATTTGATGCGAGTATTTAGGCGTTTAAAAATTGACTTCCCTTACTTGTTAGTGTCCACTCCGTTAAAGTAAAAGCAATACTCTGTCAAAAGATTGAGTTTATACCAAAAGGAGCTGGGAGAAGTAACGCAAGTCGGTCTCGCCCAAAACGACTCTTATATCTTATCTTCCTTTAATCGTGGACAGTCCTCAGACACAGTGTGACTTCCTGTAAGCTGTGAACATTTGGCCGAATGTTGTAATACCTTATGACCGGCTCTACTTCCATGAGGTTAAACATTCAAGAGATTGTATGTAGATGCTGATAAACAGTATGTCATTATGTTACGTTTATTTTGAGTGACAGATCTCCATTACTAACCAACTACAATTTATTTTTTTCTTGGTGAAGTGACTAAAAGTAACAGAAGTGTATCTCCACCCAACAAAAACTTTATTTTGTAAAAATATACAGCAGAACCTCAGGTTATGAAATTAATTAATTATTAAAGAAATTAAAAGCATAAGGAGTTCTTTATATTGCGATACAAATTTTCCCATAAGAAATAATGTAAATGTAGATGTAGAACCCGTTACAGCTGCCCAAAAATATTACCAATATCACATAAAAATATATTTTTTTTAAAACACCCCGTTTGAAAAATCACATAGCTTTTGAACGTTGGTATCGTGGGCCGATTCTTTCCAAACAGCTTTTGCTGACTGTAGAAAATGCGCAAAATTTTTGAACGGCTCCCTGGCGTACGCGCAACTTAGTTGTGTTGTTCGTACGCCGAAAATACTTTGTGTGTTGATGCTAATTTCTTGCAAAATTTCAATACGTAATGTGAAATTCATAAGGGAGATTAAGAGTTTTTAATTTTAAATTTTCAATAATAAATTAAATTCGTATGCCGAGGTTCCACTGTAGTACCGTTTTTGTTTGTTTGTTTTAAGTTTTGACTTGACTCTCTAAAGTATGATGAATTGAATTGAAATCTCGGGGAGATGCAGCGATGATTGATTTAGTTCAACACTTACCATACTACACATTTGATTATAATTTTTTTTTTATTGCGTATTTATTAGAAAATATTTTAGGACACATAGACCTCTGTTATTTTTTGGATACATACACCTTCAAATGACACCAAATGTCACGCCTGATTGACTTACACCACCTGAAAGAAGCTCTATATTATCTCCCGCATATATTTTCTTTGGTCTTTAATGTTTAAAAAAAAAAAAACTTTTCTTTTTGTTTGTTGTGAGAATAGAAAATACGAAGCCAATCCCCCCCCCTTCTTTCTTCGCGTCTCACTCGTTCGCCCAGTCCTCATATGCGCTACAGACTCCACGCCGTGGATGTGAACAAGTCTATCTGCTGTATGCAATTTTTCTCTCTTTCCAAAAGCATTTCATAGTAGGTTGCTGAAAAAACAAGTCAGTGGCTAATCAAGAAAGCAGTTTTTTTTTCCTTTCCAGAATTTGAGCTAATAATTCATGACATGTTGGAGAGAACATTAACAGCAGGTCTTAACTAAAGAAACTGTCTCCTTTGCTTCTTCTTCTTTGTTTTCTTTAGAATTGTGCACTGATTAGATGAGCAACTCCTTAATATTCATTATTTGTGAAAGCTGAAGTCAGCACATTTTCCTTTCTATGCAGCTTTTAAATGATCATTTTAATTATTTAGGGAAAATGCTATCCAAACCTGCCTGGCCGTATGTGAAAAAGTAATTGCCCCCTAAACCTAATAACTGCGCTTGCAATGACTGCCAGTAAGTCTTTCACATCGCTTTGGCGGAGAAACACTGGAGGGTTTTCGAGCTTAAGGTCATGCCACAGCACCTCAGGGTAGGGATCGTCCATATTTGCAGCACACTTAGAGTATGATATGGTCATTGGACTGTAAGTAAAGTACTCTATCCTGTGTTTAAAAGTGATTAGTACTGCGGCTTCCCACCTCCACTGTCAAGGGTCCGATTCCTGTCTGTGTGTGCTTGGTGTTTGCATGTTCTCCCCATGTTTGGTGGGTTTCCTCCGGGTACTCCGGTTTCCTTCCACAGTACAAAGACATGCAGGGTTTCCA
Source organism: Leiocassis micropogon (assembly GCA_028565275.1). Lineage (NCBI taxonomy): Eukaryota > Metazoa > Chordata > Actinopteri > Siluriformes > Bagridae > Leiocassis > Leiocassis micropogon. The sequence continues at coordinate 16,440,722 of JAOVVA010000019.1, forward strand.
AATTGCCCACAATGAGTGAGTGAGTGAGAGTGTTTAAAAGTTAAATAAAATAGTGAATGAGAAAAGGAAACACAAACTTAATGTTTGTTTATAGGGTATAGTGAAAAAGTGATTGGCTGGTTAGGCGTTATTTTATATGTATAAAATAAAATCCTTTATTTACATTTATGGCATTTGGCAGGCGCACTTATCCAGAGCAACATTTATCTCATTTTACATTTAAGCAGTTTAGGGTTAAGGGCCTTACTCAGGGGCCCAACAGTGGCAGCTTGGTGATGTTGGGGTTTGAACCCTGGATCTTCTAGTCCGTAGGCCAATGTCATAACCACCAAGCTGCCACTAGTGGCTTATGTAGTGCTGTTGTAGAAAAAAAATAAATAAAAGGATGTCAGCATTTTATTACATTTTTAAACAGTTACATAAGAATAAAAAAACAAAGCAATATTTATCTACTTATAGTAACATATAGTGTTGTGAAAAAGGAAAAAAAATTCTGTGCTCAGTTTCATTACAGCAGCTGTAAACACTCGTTCCCCCACCGATCTCCCTTTATTCTCTCTCTAAGTTTAATAGAGCAAAAATGAAAGCACGTCATGTTATCGGTTCTGTTCCATCGCATTCCATCAACACGAATCAGTTCGGTTTGTGACCGACACAAGTATTCATTCTTTGATGTTGATGTTTTTGTATCCATAAACGTTGCTTAGTTTATCAGATGAGAAATCGATCACTAGTTTCCGTTTCCCTGAAGCCGTGGGTGTGAACACGAGCTCGGCAGTGATGAGGTCACCAGGGCCTACTTTCCCAACACTGAGGGGGTAAAACAGAGAGATACACCTTCATAAAGAAAATCTGAAGAACTGACAACACTACAAAAAAGAAATTGGCATTGAGAAAATGGTGAACTTTTTTCATTCTGCCAATTTACAAACCTACAGATTTTAATAATGACGTTTATAAATATAAAAATTAACTTTTTTCCATTTCAACTAATACTTTTAAAGCTTTAAAGTATTCTTCTAAAATAAAAAAATAAAAAACCTAAGATCTTGATCAACAATGATGAATCTCCTAAAATGCAACAGCTGTTTGTCCTGTATTGACCCACTCTTTAGTGATGGCCGTGCCATCTGTCAGGTTGGCTCCGTGTAAGGAGAAGACGCAGTTTTCCAGTGACTCGGGCAGAGGATTCTGCATTGTCACATCAACCAAAACAGGCTGGCCTACTTTAGGATCCTCAAGAACCTACAGAGGAATCAGACAAATGTTATACATTGAGTATAACAGTTTTATCTAACAAACTGCATACGTACATTGCCACATAACGAGATACATCCTTGTCTGATTTAGGAAACGTCCTTTGGTTTTGTTCATTTAATAATCTGTTATCCGTACCAGGATGATAATAGGCGGGGTATCCAACACTATGGTCTTTGTTGCTCTCTGGAGCTCTTTGGTCTCCAAGTCGATAAGCAGAGCAACCAATTTGATCATTCTGTCTTGAGTCATGACTTTTCCATACTCTGAATATTGTAGGCGAAGTGTTGCCTCGCTTGCTGAAATGCAGAATGGGAATCGACACAGTTGCTGAGAGATTAAATATTTGCATAACAGCATGGCAATACAGTTGGAAGGTAGCATTGTTGGTAACCGTTTGGAACTAAATTGGTTGGTACTGACAGCTCAATCAGCTCAATTATCTTTCCTTTAGCCAGTTCCTAGAGAGGGATAAACGTAGCACTCTTACCCTCCATTGGGGCCAGGTTAGCCTCAGTGAGCTTCATCTGGCCGCACGTCCCCCCGAGTCTGCCATTATAGGTCACAACCTGGGCGTAAAACATCAGCCGGCAGATCTTCGGAGTGTCCGTGTTGTTTATGGCCCGTGCGTACACTTCAAAGTCTGAACCCACCATCATATCAGGGCTCAGTTTGATCTTCGCATGCAGACCAGGCTCTTCCTCATTCTTAATTAGCCGGTTTACGTGGTTGGCCTTCTCAAACACCTTCCTCTCCTCTATAGAACCTGGAAAGGATCTACGCTTATCATTCTCTCAAAGTAGAGGTAGCCTGGAAGTCCTGGGATTCAAAAAATCACGTCTATGTGCTCTTCAGTATGTTCGTCTTACCTTCAGGGTATTTGTAGTGATGCGTGATGTCTTCCCTCTCGTCTGTGCCGACTGCCTTGGTGCTGATGCTCTGGCCCACATGAGTAGCTGATCCTCCTACTTTTACCACTTTGTCATCACCCAGAACGATGTATTCCACCACATCTGCGTTCACCTCGGCGTAAACAAACTGAGCGTCATACTTTGCGCTCAGGTCACCTTCCTTTACTGCTCTCACAGGGACCGGACCACAGCAGTAAACCACTGATCGAAAAAAAGAGACAAGGAACCAAAAACTCAGCATGTTGCATTGAAATGAGGATGGAACACCATGAACTGATGTGAAGGCAGAAACTACTGTATACAGTATATACATGTTTTTCTAGGTTCAATCCTGACCTCAGGTTACTGTCTGTATGGGGTCTGTATATTCCCCAGTCTCTGCATGGGTTACCTCCAAGTTATTAAGATTCCTCTAATTAAATAAAAATTAAATTAGGTTGATTCGCCACTTGTCCTGCGATGGATTGGAGCCCTGTCCAGTGGGTACCTTGCCTCATGCCCCAAGTTCCCCGGAACAGGCTTTAGAATTCCTAAGATCCAGCACAGGATAAGTGGTATAGTGATTGATTAATTGATTGATTGATTTGTCATTCAAAATTGCCCCAAGGTCTTGGTGAATCTCCCATCCAGGGTGTATTCCTGCTTCAAGCCAAAGTGTTTCCAGAATGTTTCCACTCTACCATCACTTGTTTCCTGTGGTGTGGGATCACTGGCCTGCCAGCCCTCGTAGCCGAGCCTAAGGTCAGGACGGGTCATCCAGCTCTCCAACCATACATGGAAGTTCCTGTACAGATGATGCGAAAACATGAAATTCAATGTAGAAACATATTAAAAAATAAAGGCTGAGTTCACATTACCAGACATTACCAGAGTCACAGCAGACATGTCCACATGAAACAGATAAAAGTCACTTGTAATTATAATAATGAATGTGAATCGTTGTGACGTGCAAATCCGATCTGACCAAACAAATATCCGAATTTAACTATGTAGCTTGTAATGTCAACATAGCAAAGCTTTCTGTATTTTATCTTTATCTTTAAAAAGCATCAAAATCTCACCATATGGAGTCATTACTAATATCCTCATTGATCTCGTTGTAATATCGTTCAATGATCAGGTTGCTGTTTGTGTCATGAGCTGATTCGTAGTTGGTGACCACTCGGCACGGGATGCCCAGCGCCCGGGACACTGCACAAAGCAAGCTATTTTACTTAAAGGGATAATCAATGCCAAGTCATTGCTTGTTCCTAAGGTTGATATACAGGTGGATATACTGACTAAAGGTGATTTAATGACCTGTACACGCCACAGCAGCAAACACCCAGCACTGGCCATATTGCACTCCTGTGCAGTTCTGTTCATTCCACTTGTGTAAAATCGCACCACTGTCCTTCCATGCAGTAGGTCTGACTCCGTCTTCATAATTTCCTGACCAGTTCCCCACCAGAACTCCATTATCATTGTTGTTGTTTATCTAATCCAGGCAAAGAGAAATATTATAGCCTATTTAATGTAATAATCCACTATTAATCGTAAATATTCCTGGATGATGGGCTGTCCTAACAATCATCGCAATATTCTAAATGATGAAACAATATTTCGAGCGGTTGGTTGATGCTCACCATGGCGCTGATGACTCGGGCCACGTAGGCAGGCCTTCTCCTGTCTGAACAGTCCCGCGCTGGGTCTTCCAAATGCTTCGGGTTTTCATCCAAAACTCTCAGACAGATGTCCAAAATGCCAGGCTCAAACTGCACAATATAAAACATGAACAGTGTTACATGTTTTATAAGGCTGTCTATCAATAGCTGACCATTTGTCTTCATTTAACTCTGTTTTAACCACTTCTTCCCTTATCACTCCAACCTCCTGTATGTTCTCCCTCACCACATCCATAAACCTTCTGTTGGAACTTCTTCCTCTCCTACTGCCTGGCAGCTCCATCTCTAACATTCTCCTCCCAATATACCTTTATGCTTCCTCTGCACATGTCCAAACCCTCTTAATCTGGCCTCTTAACTTTGTCTTGACACTGTCCTACCTATGCTCACTCTTAATCCTGTCCATTCTTGTCACTTTTAGAGAAGCATCTAAGCATGTTCTCTGACATGCTCTCTAATTCAGTAGTGCCTTCAGACATTCCCAATTGATGAATAATGTCTAATGAAGACATGATATACCTTGTTCACATGTTGGTCTTTGGCTAACATCACACTACTAATAGCTGGTCCTATTCACATCACATATTCACCGATGTGCCACGGCTTGTTTCCTGAAGCTTGTCCGTACATATGGACAACAAATTGAAGGAAAATCCAACATAGGCCTTATAGGTAAGGGTTGTGCCACCACAATCTATCAGAATAGCTTCAATGAACCTTCACCTGGAATTCTACTGGGAAGATGATCACCTAGTTTCAAAGTATATGTTCTGATGATCGTGACGGAGATTTTGGACACTATGTCTCCAAAATCTCTAACAAGTCTCTATTTAATAAACATGCAACTTTTTATAGTTGTTACTCATGAACACCAATTTAAGATTTGGATTATGTGCATGGATCATTCTAATTTTCACCTTCTTTGCCTTGTAACGGTAGTGATTCTTGGAAAATCTAAAACAATATATAGAAAACATTTCAATGCACATTTAAGTAAATGTACAAAATAAGGAGCCTTAGTACCTGTCCAAAGTTCCATGGAAGTGTACTGATGCATTTGGCCTTTCCACGGTAGATCAGTCCATCCTGAGACAGAACGTACTCCTGTCTCTCAGCCTCACTCGCCAAGTACACCGAATCTCCTGTTAAAGCCGTAATAATGAAGTTACCCTGTTTTCCAGGACCTTAATGTTCAGGCAGGCTAATAAACTGTTTGTATATAAAATGCAACATGCTTTTATACATTTTTCAATGAAGCAACTATGACATCTTACTCTTGCACCAGGGGTTAAAGAGCAGCACAAACTGTCCCAAGCTGACTTCCTTAACTTCCCTGCCAACAAACTCGAGGGCGAGTTGGTACACCCCGATTGGCGCATCAGGTGAAGAACCGATAGTGAGTGATACGCTGCTCTCAGATGCTAACTTTGTCGTCACACTCCAGCGGACTTTGGAGACGAATTTCCCAGGTCCAAATTTAACAGCAGCGCCAGGGTCTGGACCTAGAAAAAAACACACACATGCTAGTTAAATGTAACATAGCTGTTGCCGTAAATATTACACGCTTAACTTTAACTGTAGTTCCATATTCCATGGATAACATATGATGCGTACAAATGTGATATTGCTAAATCAATATCTTTGAATGTTCAAGTATGATTACACACCAACTGTGAGCTGTTAAAAGCAGAGACCGAGCTTAATTTCCCTTTTGTTTAATGCTAACTAGCCAGTGAGAGTGAGTATGGTACCTGTACGGGAGATGAGGTTGATGCCGCTTCCATGTTGAAAGCGTGAGCCTGCTCGTAAGTAAAGCGTGATGGTAAAGGGTTGACCTCTCCTCACGATCAGTCTGTTCACCCCGTTCAGCTTGGTGTGGTGCTCGGTGTTGTTCACTGTGCACTCCAAATCAACACGCTCTATCTCCAGCACTTTGAGGCGCCAAAGAAGATTGGAACATGCTAGCACTTGCATTCCAGCACACTCTCATTCTAACATACTATCATACGTCCAAACTACTGAGCCATTACTGCAAACTTCTCGTGAGTGTATCGTCACCGTCATACTTGAATACAAGTATATTTGCATAGTAGCATTTTTTAGCATAGTAGCTTTTACAACACCATATTAATGTGTTAGCATAATCATACAAAACCTCATATAGCAATAGTGTCATAATAGCTGTGCTAACTGCAACCAAACATACTAGCATACTTTAAACTTTTTCATACTAGCTATGTTACATACCTACATGCTACTTGACAACATGCTTGTTATATGTGCAACTTGCATACTAGCATCCTTGAATGCTTGCAAGTTGTCTTTTTACATTAAACAAGTGTATTAGCATACACGCATATTTACACACTAGTAAACGTGCACACTAGCATATTCGCATACTGTAGGTCAAGCATACTCATTTGTGATGTTTATTTATTTATTTATGTTCAATTTTTTTTGTTACTAAATCTTTGTCTAGTGTGCTTCCTATGCATTGACTTAATTTTTGCGTATTAGCCAGCTTACATACCTTATTACCAGACCAACATATAAATTAGCAAAGGGAATGCTTGTGAGCAAATCACTACGCAAACATAAGTAGTAACGTGATTAACATAGTGCATATTCACTATACTTAATTATATGCAAATAATTTTACTTGGTCCAATGTTTTTATTCACTCATTCATCGTCTACACCACTTTATCCTGTATACAAGGTTGCGTGGGGCCTGGAGCCTATCCCAGGAGACTTAGGGCATGAGGCGAGGTACACCCTGGATGGGGTTCCAATCCATCACAGGGCAAAGACACATACACACACACTCATTCACACCCTACAGGCAATATGGGAACACCAAATAACCTAATCTGCATGTTTTTGGATTGTGGAAGGAAACCGGAGTACCCGCAGGAAACCCACCTAGCACGGGGAGAACATGCAAACTCCATGCACACAGACCCGAGGCCAGACTCAAACTCAGACCCTAGAGGTGCACCGCCACAGTGCCTAACCACTATGCTACCTAATGTTTGTTCATAACCTGGATGGATAGTGCTGAACTGTCAACTTCGTGGGAGAAATATCAAAACATCAAAAATAAAAAGAATCTATGATCATTTAGGCATGTGGCAGATGCTCTTATCCAGAGTGACTTACATTATCTCATTATACATCTGAGCAGATAAGGGTTAAAGGCCTTGCTCAAGGGCCCAACAGTGGCAACTTGGTGGTTGTGGGGTTTGAACCTGAAGCCTTCCAGACCATAGTCCAATGCCTTAACCACTGAGATACCCCTATCCTTTATGATCAGATATGACTTAGACACTTAAAGCTGCATGGTAAAAAATGGGCAGTGAAATAGTGAAAATAAGAACATAAGTTAATAATGAAAGTAAGAGCATTTCAATACACACACAATGTGATGAGAACTCATTGGATTGGGACTAAACAGCTGTGTGTCCATAAGAAAAGCACTTGTTAGTGAGACTCATCAGATAAAAAAGGCTTCACTTTGATAGGGAGCATAAATATTGGTCATGAGACCTGATGAGTCCAGACTGACCCTATTCCAGAGCGATGGGCGTGAAGCGATGCTCCCATCATGCACTCTGGAGACAGTGTTATGATCTGGGGTTGCTTCAATTGCTCAGGTCTAGACTCAGCAACGTTATGTGGGAATAAAATGAAGTCAGCTGACGACCTGAATGTACTGAATGACCAGGTTATCACATCGATGGAGGTTTTCTTTCCTGATGGCACGGACATGTTCCAGGACTCAGATTTTGAAAGAGTGGTTCAGAGTGGAGCACGATGAATCATTTGTACATTAGTGTGGACACCACATCGTGCAATATTAGAGTGTAAAAGTGTGTGCGGGCTTTTATTATAGACAAATGGAAGGCACACCTGAAAGTTGATTGGAGGCAAAGGTGAGCTGATATAAATATGCATATAACAAAAATTCATACTGTTTATTTATTAGTCAAGCAAGTAAATAGATGGTGGCCTGCTTTTACCCAGAACTTCGCCTTCAGCATACATACGCTATATTCTGTGTGATTTTCATTGAAGACCTCGCTTTTTTCTAGCACAGCTATTAAAGCAGCTTGATTAAAAAACAACAACAACAAAAACCCCAAGTGTTTCACCTTACCTTGATCCATACTCTCGGTTTGAAAAGCTCAGCCTGTTTCGTTCCTGTTTGTGTACGAGTGTATACGTGTGTGTGTCAGCGACTGCTGGGGTCACAAGAGGGTTATTTATGGCATAGCTAATTTTACCATAGCTCACCACCTTTAAATATCTTTATTTATGGCAACTCATGCCAAGTGGAAGACTAACGGAAATACCTCAGACTCACAATTTACACCTGTTAGACTAGTGTAGACGTAGTGCTGAGGTTTTCTTAGAATTTCTGGTTTATTACAAACTTCTATTTAGTTTTTCTCTCTCTCACACACACATACTGTACATATGCACATATTACACATGGTGGTGTTAGACATTCTTATAGCCTTACATGATTTAGAAATGTTCTTGGAAACAAACATTCTGAAAGCTTCAAACGAAACTAAATTGCAAGCTGAGATGGCGTCGAAATGAATTATGCTGAACAGTCCAAAAACAAACAAAAAAACAATAATATGAAGGAAGAAAAGTAGTCATTTAGCCAATAACACTTTATTTATTTATTTTTACTAAGAAACATTTTTAGAGCATTGTAAATAAATGTCAATAAATTCTGCAGCACATCTATTCACTTATACACATGCTATACAAGGCCACTATACATTTTGTTTTAAATTCAACATTAAAAAAAATATATATTAAAAATAGTTGCTGGTTTGTAAAATATCTGCTCCTACAGTATAAAGACTGTGTCTAAAAAAAATTATAAAACTCTTCCTCCAGTCAGTAATATAATTTTATGTTTTATTTTGTATTTTTCATGGTACACTACACACTAGTGTGTGTGTGAACCCCCTTTCCAGCATTTTTAAATACGACACCAGAATATGAAGTATGAATTTATTTAATGATTGCTGTTGGTGTGTGAAAGAGCTTCATTGACTCATTTCTTGTGTGTGACTTCCAATAACACCCCCCCTCCCCCCTCAACACACACACATTTCTCTGGAATGATCAGTTACCTGATGTCTTCTATTTGATTCACTTTCGCTTTCTTCTACAGTACATGTAGGACGGTTAGATTTTGGACGCGCACAAGATAATATTCGTTCCCAACGGAAACCGGACCCGCTGTAAGGGCGACGATGGACTTCCAATGAACTGAGATATAATATTAAATTAAGATAAATATTTAGTTTTATATAGAAATGTTATATAGATTTTTCAAGCATGACAATATACTGTACATTTACTTTAGATATTTTGTACAGGTGCCAATAATAATTTTTTTTTTTTTAGTAAATATCAAAGAGAAAATATGAATACGAAAGGAAACTTTATTCTTTTGCTGGTTTCAAATTGTTGTATAAAATGTTTATTTAATATGATACTTGCTGTTGGACTTTGGCTAATTAGTTTTTGTTCCAAGGTTGTGAATTAAGATGCAACACGTACACTGACGATCTGTTGTTCCAAAATACAAGTCAAATGGTGTTCAAGTGAAAGCGGGACTTTTGATTTGACCTTTGAACTCCCTGTATTTCTCTTATATAATCCCCTGCTACACTTTTGATTGTGTGTACAGTTCCCACAGACATGCACTGGGGTCTCAGACGCCTCGGCCAGGATAATCGTTCATGGACATACGGCCTTCTTTAAAAAGTTTGCACTGTTCAAATATTTTACTGCGGCTAAAATTCTCATCACCGTACTGTGCATGAAGTCTTCAGTAAATCGCTTTTATGCCTCCATTAACCAGGAAATTTCATCAAGTCCCGTTTTGACCTGAACGCCCCTCACAAATGAACCGATGTAATCAGAATGTTTATTTGGAAAGATCTAGTGGTTTTTGGTTCCTAGTCAACAATTAAACACGTGGTATATTTCAGAACAAATGCAACATCAACATTGTCTTTCAAACTTCTGCAGAATATGAGCTGTGTGTTTTGAATGCTGTGCTGCTGTAGCCTTTTCTCCTGCATATAGCAGACGATGTGCGCTGCAGCTGCGTACCAGCAGGGGTCATAAACCTCCCACCTGTAGCGCGGAAGGAACCCGAGGAACCACCTACACATGATCCGTATCGACTCGTAAACTCTGTGCAGAAACAGAGGGTGATTAATCACACTTATCTTAAATGTGGGTACAAAATGTACATGTGCTTTACTCTAAACATGAAGCAAATATAAGACATACTGTATACGTACCATGGCTATTGTTATGAGGGCTGGTCTGAGGTATCTGAGCTCCGTGGACGTTTTCATGAGCCGGGGTTTCACGGAAGCCGCTGGGAGACAAGGAGCCTCGGCCAGACGAGGAGGATGAGCGGCTGCCCGAGGTCGAGCCGATCGATTCTGGCCGTGGTAACGGGGTGTCGCTCTGATGTCTGGGTTCTGTGATATTTACTGCTTTTAATCCTGGGGTCTCTGTAATACATTTTTAAAAAATTAGGTAATTATTTGAAAAACTGAATTGCAAAAGTAATGTACATGACCTGAAGCAAATGTTCTTAAAAATTATGGAAAGTTTATTGATCATTTTAGAAAGTCATATCGTGTGTGAAAAAAATATATATAAACACGTCCTCTCCATTTTTCCTTCTTTTAATAATCTTTTTTCTTGCTTTTTGTTTTATATAAAAATCCCACTTCCTTCAGATCAATGTTTTAATTGTTCTGTTAACGATGTTCCTGAGAAAAAAGGTAGTAAAACCCCCCTCCAGGTCAATGTTCGCTCTGTCCAGGAGTCACTATTTTTATTTTATTTTGTGAAGCTGCACTAAAGGCACATTTATTTACAGTAGAAATGTTCTGACCTGATGTTCGGGTCCTAAAGCTGTAACTGTTTACTAGTGTGTATCTTTAAACAGTAACTGTAAAGCTGTAACTGTTAAAGTGTGTATTAACTGTTTAAAGTGTGTTATTTTTTTGTTAAGTCTGGATGTTGAATCTAGCCACACTGTGACGCTAATGTTGCTAACTCTAGCTTGCGTTCGCTTTTAGTAGCAGTAGCGCCATCGTCTGAGGATGTAATTGTGTTATTTCGACATAATATGCTAAATTTCAC
>JAOVVA010000019.1:16451849-16466622 GCA_028565275.1 Leiocassis micropogon
CGTTCGCTTTTAGTAGCAGTAGCGCCATCGTCTGAGGATGTAATTGTGTTATTTCGACATAATATGCTAAATTTCACCTGTTTAATAATATAAAAACTAAACTGAGCTAATGAGGTGGTAATTTAGCTGCTAACCTCCAATGGCTAGCCTAGCTTTCCTAAGTTTTTATTTTCTTTAAAAAAAAAGTTTTTCTTCAGTGTTGTTTGTTTCATATCTCTGAAAATACAAGGACCATGAAATGATGCATTTAAATAATCTGTGATGCCAGAATGCAGGATATCTGAGGCTTCTAAGACTTGTTTTAAATGGAAGTATAATTAGTGAGCTTTATGATACTACTGTTTATTAAATTTTTATGAAAAAATCTTAACAGAATTACTATGTACAAGAAAGCACCCAAATAACAAAGACACGATTAGCTCACATTAAAGGTCAAATACCTTTCTTCTAAGCGCATTGTTTCCTGAATTATCTGTAACAATTCTGTAATTATTATGTAAATATCATATCTGTAATAACTATCATATCTGTAATATGCGAAGTGACACCACATTGACCACACAACTAAGTAACCTTCATTAGAAAAAACAGCATCTTATGTTTATTTGATGATAAACCTGGACTTATGGAGCGATACCTCCTTCTTGCATGAAGCACATGTTGGGTGTGTCATGGACTTCTCCTTCTCCAGGTTGAATTTTCATGAAGGGTTTCCCGCCCATTCCCATGAACACCTGCTCCTGTCTCCGCAGCTCTGCAAAACAAAATGGGAAATTAAATTCATTCAATGAAGTTCTAACCAACATTAACACACTGTGACGTGGGGTGTTTTTTTTTTTTTAATACAGGAACCCTCTCTTGCTCTTCCTCTATCTGTATCTCACCTCTGTTCTTCAGGGCCTGTTCCCACAGAATGCGCTCCAGGTCTGCAGTCCAGGCCTCTTTTATGTCTTGTTTTTCTGCCTGAAGCGTATATGTGTCCTGGGCTCTTCTTCTCCTGAACCAGATCTCAAAGCACAAGCCACTCTGTCCAGAGTTCTGGGTTAGTCCAATGTCACATGTCTGTATTTCAAGTGGATGGATAATAGATGGAACCAAATTACATTCAATAATTTAAAAATGCACTAAAAACGCTGTGAAGATAAACCAATTATATAAAAAAAATCTTTTATCCACTACACAATGATGGGTAATATAATTTCTATCATGCTGATGAAAACTTTCAAGTTTAGTAATGAACCTATTTTAGCAATGAACTATACCTTGAAAGATTGTTTGTAGACATACACGTCGTCCCCACGTGGCGTTTTCTTTGTCTTGGTGAACAGAATAAGGTCCTGGAATAAAAACACTCGCCGCAAAGAACGCTTCTTGCGAAACGTCACATGGAGCTCATCTTGCCGAATTAACTGGCCTTGTTCCTGAAAGTTCACCTGAAGACAAACACAAGGAGTAGACATCAGATCCAAGTCTGTGTAACGTCCCTGACTAACCATCTCTCCCTCCATCATCACCAGCCGCTTTTCCACTTATCTTACTCACATCACAATCCTGGATGGCGTCCATGGTGAGCAGGTCATTTCCGTGGCGTAGCTGGAATCGCACCACCTCAGCAGCATTCTGCATCTCCAGGCGCTCTGCCTCGTGTGACGTTCCACATTCCTCCAGCATCTCCTGCAGGAGCAGGCTGTACTTACTGATCCTCTGTACTGGCTTCAGCAGGTAGGAGGACAGATCCATGGTGTCTCCCAGCTCTTGCTGTTTAGACTGTAGTATTGAAAAGAGCAAATCTTATCCAATATGCTAGTCTACTTTTTTTTTACTGGAGATAGCTCAATAAGGGAAACATTTAAAGCGATTAATTAAGTTAGAACCCACACTTTTTTTCATAAATTTTCATTAATTTATTAACTGCACCACTTGGGAGCCAAGTTAGATCCCATTATGTCCACTCTGTCTTTCATCTTGTTGTTCACCATATGTACCAGAAATTACTAGAAGCTCAAAGTCACAACCTCCAGTAAACCTGCCTAACACTTTTGGAGAACCCAGAGTTCTCAGGTCTGTCTGAAGACCTAAATTAGCCTGTTTGAGATTATACCAATTTGTAAAGCTAGCATACATCATACTATCTTAGATAGCTTTTCTTCTCTGAGCTAGTATTTTATGCACATGTGTTGGAAGGCTTCTAAAATGTCACAAGAAAGGACTTCAAACAATCAGGTGTTTCATTTAACATTGTCACATTTAACATCACATCACACTTAGATTTCTTTGTTAGTCACTCCATACCTTGAAGAACTTGTGCTGTCTGACCAGAGCATCTGATTGAGGTTTGTTCTTGCTGTAGAGTGCATACAGCCCGAAATCCTCTTTCTTACCCCCAAAGAAAAGTTCATTGAAATGACCAAGAACAACAAAGACATCGTTATCTCTCACCATGAACAGTGTTAAAAAAGGAATTACAGTATAAAAAAACGTTAGCACATAAACTGAGGAGCTCACGTGTCGTAGGAAGCAGCGGCCCACCCGAAGTGGTTCTGTGCGGCATGCCTCGAGCTCCTGCAGGAAGTAATGGCAGTGGAAGTCATAGAGCTTCTCTAAGTTCCCAAAGATCCTTCCACGCTGGCCTCTCAGGTCTGGAGGCACATCTGGCCGAGCCAGCAGGGGTAAGTAATGAGTCAGGATGTAACCTAGAGATCTTACGTACTCCAGCTCTGTCATCAACATTTCCTCCAAGATACACTGCAGCTTCCTGTGGGAGAAACTGGGAGTTTAGAAGATATGTTCTTGCAAATAGAGTTGAAATGTGATAAAAAATGAGAGAGCATAACTTATAGATGTGGATCTATATTTGTCAATGTGTTGCTTTTAGAACTAGGAAGGACCAAAAGGAAGAAAATGAAAAGGACAAGTTTTATGACGGCTTTACGAATTCTTTGATTTGTAAGTGAATTGTTTTTAAACCGTTCATTAAGAAATTCATCTCAAACTTAATGTCACCTCATATTAAATGTGATTTATAAACCATTATAACAATATCATTGTCATATCTTACATAGTTTTGTTTTCCATTCCAGGACTTGGTTTTGGTGGTTCGTTCCCCCATCTACCAGTGTCTTCAGCATGGGAGGGATTTTCAGGGTGCTCTGCCTCACAGCCCAAAGTTTCCAAATGGAAGCCTCCAGAAAGTGGTATAGAGTTTTGACACACCGAAGTCTGAATTCCAGCGCAGTTCGGCCCCAAGATTTGTGAATTGGAACAAATGGGTGGTGAAGTTGTAGATTCAGTGAATGTAGACGGTAGTATCTGAATCTTGGAAGAATTGGATGCTGACAGAGAGTCCTCTTTTGTGTATTTGGTTGAGTTTTGTTGCCACTGGAACCACTGGCAACCAGCTGTCTCTGACCCTTTAATTGTTGTCTGCATTTTCTCATGGGCCGGTTTTCTGTCAGACTTCTGGTCAGGATCTGCAACCGGAGTCGTTTTGGTGCCTTTCCGTCCTTTACGGGATTGCCTGAAGCTTATGTTGAAGCAGGTCACCGTGCCGTGGATGCTGTCTCGGTTCTGCCGAGCTTTGACTTCTGGGCATCCAGGTGGGTCCTGACGTGGTTCAGGTTGTGGAAGCTTTGGTCCTCCATCAGTGCTCTCCTGTCCTTCATTAGTATGCCATTCATACTGTAAAGATCCAAGTACTGAAGAATGATGTTCTTGCTCCAACTCCTGCAAGGTGTCCTCCAGCTGTTGACTGACCTCCTGACATCTTAGCCATGTCATGTTCCATATCTTCATCCCCCAGGAGTTCTGCAGGGAGCAGGCCTGGGTCTTTGCCTCCTGGAAGAGTTCAGGGGAAAACTGGCTAAGCTTTTCATGGGCTTCCTGAAGAGCAGCCCATTTCTCTTGATTATTCATACACCGCAGTCTGTCTGGTTCCAATTGCTGAGAGCAGTCTATGGCCACCTCAGTTGCCTGTCAACGTAAGAAGGGAATAGAACAAAGTGAGCCAAAGAAGTGTGTGGATATTCATTAAATTGTCCCATAAGGCAATATTATGATTCTTGTCTGTTTCCTGTCTGTCTTGGTTTGCTTTGATTTGACCCCCTAATCTTGCGCCTTCCTCTGTTTGTGTTAAGTCTGTTGACTTCATATTACCACAGTAGTTCACTTTGGAAAAAATCTAAATGTCCCACCAAAATTTGCAAAAATATATCTTTGTGCTACCTAGGTAGGTTGGCCTTAAAGTAGTTTCTTGATTTGCTGGAAGTCCAAGGGAAATAAATGGTTTGGTTACAAAGAAAGGAAACTTACCTTTTCACAGAATTGGCACAAATTTAGCATCGTGTTCAGCTCATCACAGTACTGCTCTGCTTCAGACAGGAATTCAGACAAGTTGGATTTGAATGTGGATATCATAACGTGAAACACTTCTGTCTCTGGATAGTTTGGTCCCTGGATGCTTTCTGCTTCATTGAGTAACATCATCGCCTGAAGCTTATGTTCCTGTCAAACACATGCAACCCAAATTTATCACCACAGTAGGGAGAAAAAAATAATGATTTCATATTAGTTTTTATATATGAAATTAATCTTGATGGAAAAACAGGAATTAATAATTACATTAGCTTCAGCGAGTACTGTGGTTAAGCACTGGAGAATCTCTTCAAAGTTCCTGCTTGGTTCCTCTGCAGATTCAGCCTCGAGTATTCGTCTCTCGCCCTCTACATCAAACCACTCCTTTATCTGGAGAAAGCCAACACGGGTTCTAAACTTGGGATGACTCCTTTAACCCAGGTCAAGTTTAATTTGCACACCTTTTTGTATTTCTTAAAACGTAATTTAAAAACTTAAAACTTGTATTGAGGTTTGGATGTACTTTTATAGCAAAATCACAGATACAAAACCTTTTTATTGTTTGATGTACAGTAGCACCAATACAAAATAAAAATTCTCAAATGATAGTCTGCTAGATGCATGATCACGAACGCATACCTCCATAAACCTCGATTCCATCTTCCTTAAATGTAGCAAAAAGCTAAGGTGATGAAATGATACGTTGGACCTTCTCACCAGCACATGGACATGTTCCTCTATCTCATTGTAAAGGGAATCCACAGTATCCATGACCTTACTGGAAGAGCAAATCAGAGATTGTTCACTACTTAAAAATACATTTTCTGTATCTGCATACAGTATTATTTACTAGGAACACTAAGATTTTTTTTCATGTTTGAGACAATTAAATTATGTTCAGATGTATTAGAATCATTATTTCTGAGTATTTCTGTTGGGTTAACAAATTAGCATGCGTTCTTTAGATAAGGTTTTATAGGGTTTTAGCAGTTTAGCATTACCAGCTTGTGTCGTAGTGTGCTGCTCTTACATCACTCTCCCATCTCAACCTGGACAACAAGGCTCCGCCTTCTCTTTGCAAGGTAACCAATTGGGTGTTTTCAAGCACAGTCTTCATTAGAATCCTTTGGTCATTCATGCACTGCTGTATATCCTTAAAGACAAAATAAAAAGTTAAACAAGTCGCAAAAAACAAAACATCAAAAAACTAAACATGCCCTACAACAGGAGTGCTAACTTAGAAAAAGGTTACCTATTAGATGAATGTTTGTAAAATATATACAGTACAACCTCAGCATACAGATTGAATCAGTTAAACTTAGTACTGCAAAACGCATTTTCCCATAGGAAATAAGGTAAATGCAGATAATCTGTTCCAGCCACCCCAAAATATTACCAATAATATAAATTTCCAACACTATAATCATATTTTTGCATATTTAAAACAATCAAAACATTTAAAAAAAGACATGCAAATGAAGTAAAATATGAAATAAATAGTCATTAAACCTGACTTTAATTTATGATTCCTATCGGAACCGGCTGCTTTAAAACTTTAAAAGTGGCTAAGGTAAAAATTCATGAGGGACGTCATTAGGATCCCAGGCTTCTGCCTGTATATGTTTTATTACATTTTTGTATCATGCCTATAGATGAATAATATACCTTTACACTGCCACACCTTTGTTTAAAAGTGAAATGATTGTAGAAACATTTGCTATATGCCATTTTACTTGTGTTCCACTGCATTCAGTAACAACAACTACAAATCTATAAAAAGTATGTTGTGTTATTTTCTTAAAATCCATATTAAGCCACTGATGTGTGATATGCCCTGTACCTGAGCCGTGTCTATTTTATGGACCCCTTCTAACTTCCTCAGGGCTTCTAGAAGCAAATTTGTAGCCTCCTTCAGGGCAAACACAAATGGATACAGTTCCTGTAAATCAAACAACATAATTTATAGTTTGTACAAATTTATATTCAAGTGGTTATGAGAAAATCTTGTGATTTATAATGCTCTTGATAAAACAAACTTGATGAAGGTGCAGCCAGTTTCTGTGACTATAAAGAAAAGTGCCTTCCAGGGCCGGGCTCAGCTGGTTGTAATCTATATATCTGTGAAGGCCTTTGAGAGATGTCACAACCTCCTACATAAAAAAGAAGAAAAAATGAGAAAAATGTATAATTTATGGTGTCATACCATTATTATCCCTACATATAATATTGGATAATGCTTTAATATATGACGTATATTTTAATTTTAGTGTGACTGATGAATGCAAAAGCCCCAAACCATGTCTCCGGGGTATTTCTTGAGGCTGTAATTTTTCTCCTTACTGATCAGCAGGAGCAGACTGTGGATTGCTTTTGGATCTTGCTCCTAAATAATTTAAAGAAAAGCACCAAGTGTGGAAATTATTGTGAACAAAAGAAGTGGAGATTATTCTCAGAAACAGTCACCTAAACTATGTTATTTAATATAGATTGTTCTGGGAGCTGGATGAGAAAATTTGGGAAATACTTAGGGATGGTGTTTGGGACAAATTTAATACCATTTACAAAACCTAGTAAGCAACAGTAACTATTAAAAATGTAAAAAAAAAGAAAAAGAAAGTATACAAGAAAACCTGTATAAACACCTGGTTTTCAGATGTTCTTTTAAATGAGGGATCCATAATAAATGGATTTTAATGTAGATAACCTTAATTAACAAAGTTTATGTTAGGTTTTTGCATAATATGTTAATACATTATACTTACAGCAGTAAAACAGCAGTATGAATCAACTGAACATTCTTGCAAACTATTTTGAAAACCACTATTAAACCGAAAACCACAAGCACTCACCTGCACTATGTGCAGAGCTTCAAAGAATTCTGGGTGTGGCGGTATCTTCCGACTGTCGTACACGACTGTCATTCCGAACTCCCGCTCCTCATTTCTGTGTGGAACAAAGTATTGTATAGCTAGGCTTTATTAAATGTTACAGTACTTTGCAGTCTTAACATAGACGTGAAACTATTTGAGGATGGTGGCTTTTAGTACCATGGTAAAACTGTATCAGTATCATAGTAGCACTGTGTTTATATCTTTGCTAGCATGATGTGTCATAGTAAAACCTTGGTAATGCCATGTTCATCATGAAGCAGCATAGTAAAGCCATGGTTGCTTTGAAATACTATAACAAAACCTTCATAATGTCATATTAGTATGAAGTTCCACAGAGAAACCACTGGGGTACCATTGTTATCATAAAGTCCAAAGATAAAATCATAGTAATTATCATAGTTAGCATGAGGTTCCACACTTAAACCATGAATACCAAAACCTTTATCTATTCCCAGCATGGAGTGGAATTATGTACCATGATAGAGCCATGTGAGTAGCATAATAACCAGGAAGTGCTAAGGTAAACTTATATTCAAGAATACATTATGTATTAATCAATATACCAAACCAATGATTGTTTAAGTCGGCGAGAAAAATTCCATACCCAATGATGGTGTAGAAATAAAGCAGAAGATTAGAGAGGACCAAGCTGGACAGCAGAGGAGACCCCCAGTGCTGGTGATCACCATAAACCTCCACTACTACTCTATTTGAGCGATCTCTGCCACCTGAGGAGAAGAGAGAGTTTTAGGCAAGTTATGGACATCTGATTGAGATAATATAGATACAGGAAAGTCAAAAAGAACTTGTCAAATATTAACTTTTAAACCATGTGAACACACTTGGGAATGTCTGATAAGTTTTTTTTTTGTGATCTAGCTTTTCACCTAAAAATAATTTTTATTCAATTTGCTTGATTTTCCAATCTTACCTGTAAGGCAAGAAAGTCCCGCTTGCAGTAGGCAGGTCTCTGGTTTTGATGGAGCTGGGAATGGTGATTTCTTTACAGGCCTTTTTATATCATTATAGTGTAATGAGGGTACACTTTTATTTGTGCAAGATACTTTAGCAAAAAGGGATAGATTTTTATGGTCCGTAGCTGCTTCTAGAGAAAATATATACAAGAAATAAACATCTATGCAAGCTCTGAAATAAACATCTATGCAAGCAACAGAAAAATGTATCAACATTTTATCAGCTATGGTAAATGGCTGACTAACCATCCATCTAGTAACCTCTACAGTCCAACTAGGGACCCACTCACTCACTCATCTTCTATACCGCACAATTCTGTATTTAGGGTTGCAGGGGGACCTGGAACCTATCCCAGGAGACCTAGGGCATAAAGTCTAGTAAACCCTGGACAGGGTGCCAATCCATCACAGGGCACACATACATACACAAACTCCTTGACACAATACGTGCAATTTGGGGAACGCCAATTAGCCTAATCTGCATGTCTTTAGACTGTGGGAGGAAATCTGAGTACCTAGAGAAAACATGAGGTGAACATGCAAACTGGTGGGAATTGAACCTGGCCGGGAAATGAAGACCCTGGAGTTGTAAGGCGACAATGCTAACCACTACAAAACCATGCCGCCTCCAACTAGGGACCATATATGCCAATATTGACCATTGTATTTATTCCTATTTTTATGCCCTTGGTAGGACCTCCGGTCAACATTCACATACTATGGGCAATTTGGGAACACCAATAAGTCTAATCTGCATGGCTTTGGACCGTGGAAACCACTAAGCCAAACATATTTAAACATTTTTTTAAATAATCTAAAATAAAAACAGGGAAGAACACTTAACATTCTCTAATTACCTTGCATTGGTGGCTTCCGTCTGTTTAACTTTGGTGAAACAAGTCCAAAAGTAGTCGTCTTTTTCCCATGAGCTACATGTAACCTTGGAATCATTTCTGATTTGCTATCTGTTTGTCCCTCACCGGGGTATCCTTGGACAACAACATGAGTCTTCTTTGATTCTTTTTCAATCCTAATTCCTTCATTCAGTTCTGTCATGTCTTCAAAGATTCCCTGAAAATTATCAGGAACTTTTCTGGGATTTTCACTGGAAGTATTATTTATACCTTCAATCTGGGAAAACGGTTTCCAAACTGGTTTGTGGAGATGGTCTGTGTTCGCTGTTCTGTCAGAGAGAATTGGTTCTTTTTGCCTATTTTCAGTTCTAACAGAACATCGTTCATCTCTGCAGTACTCCTTGTAACGGCATTCTTGGTTCCCTTGGTTGGTCCCCTGTCCACGCTTCCTCCGCAGGCAAGGAGAGCAAGGCGGCTCGGCAAACCTTACCGTACGTCCACAGGTGGGACGTTCATGACCTGAATGATCATGACTAACAGGAGATGTGACCCTGTGCGGGCTTAGCAAACAAGTTTTAAGTTGAGTAGGTGTCTGAGAGTCTCCTAAATCAGACTTTCCTTTGATAAGGTCCATGTCATTTATATCCTCATCCACAACACAGCCTTTACTGCGAGTGTCATAAGTATTAGGAGACACCCAGCCAAGTGGCCTCATCCCAGGCATGGCTTGATCCATCTCACTCTGTCTGGAGCTGTCTACCAAGCACAAAGACACCGCAATACCATCCTTAGCAGGACAGATCCTGGTAGCAATCGAATAACCCTGCCAGGAAGGTCCGTTTAATGGATCCTGTTGATTGGAAGTGCCAGAAGAATCCATGTACTGTGGCTGGTCCTCAAATCCTGGGTAGGCCACTTGATCCCAAGGCACCTTCACCATGCACTGCTCAGTTGCCAGCACACAGTGACTGAGGAGCCTTCCATGCCTGCCTATGTTGAGCTCTTTTAGCCAGTCCTGGGTGAAGATACGACTAAATGAGTTCTCTGGGATTGGAATTTCTTCCACATTATGCTGCTCGTCTTCTGACAAGCTCCGAACCACAATACGGGCCGCTTGCTTCTCAATCGGCACCACCTGTAGGTAAAAGTCTTCAATCGAGAGCAGTAGCGGGTTGATGGGAGCAAGATGGATGATAACGTGATCGAACAGGCACAGCGGCCAGCCCGAACAATGGACCTCCAAGTCTAGATAAGGCACCTGGCCAAAAGAAATAGAACTCTTTAGGACAGAATATATCATTATGCTTTAGTGCATACTACATGTTAGAGATCCCTGAAACATATAGAAATAGTTTATTTAGTTCTAACTATTTAAAAGAAAAAAACTGAGGCTAGGTAAGACACTAGTTTTGCCTGATATTTGAAAAGCTGTTCATGTGACTGTAGCAATAAAAGAACTTCAAAGAATTTAATCACTTAACTATTAAACAGAATGCTTGTGAATAAGAACTACTAATAATAGCACAAGACGTAAGTTGGTTGAAATATGGATGAAAAAACATTGTGCCAATCAGTTAATCTGTGAACAAGAATACCTCTTCTTGGAGGTGTGGGAAAGACAAGTCAAGCTAAGGGACATCATGCTGTTAAGGCAGTACCATTCCACAGAGAATGAGATGTTATTAACTAAAGATATTGTATAGACAGAAAAATACATTTAAAAAACATTTAAAAAACTCTTTCGGCTGCTCTGGTTAAGTCCTTGTGACCAGCACCAAAGTGTCTGGGTTTGAGATATATGGAAAGTAAGAAGCCCTTGGGCTTCCAAGCTACTGAGCTACCAATGCTCTAAGGAAATAAATCTTTACACTAAGAGTGTAAAGGAATGCTCTTGATGTCAGAGGTATGCTCTTGCTCTTGCAGGTCTACATGACTCATTGGTGGATGTTTAAAGTCAGATCATGTTAAGCTTATTTTAGGAAAGCATGTTCAGACAGAAAGCTCAAAATGTAGAAGCGTGGAATTGGCATGTGAAAACGAAATATCACAACACACTACATTTGTTCATTTAGAATGTGTTTTATGTAAAAATATAAAAGATTATCGCAAAGTAATAAATAAGTGGGCATAATGTTTGTATTAACCGACAGGGTCGATGGTTCAGGTAGAGTAACACTTCCTCTATACAAAGGTTCTCCTAAACATTACAAGCCATGGATTTGTACCCTGGTTGAACCCAAGTTTCAAAATCCCCTTTGATGGTCTCTCATTGCCCTACAGAATGTTTATAGAAATGACACCACTGACAAGAGCAATGTGCACAGATGGATGGAGGAAAAAAACAGCACTGAAGACAAACCATGCAGTGCAACAAAGTGGATTTTCAAAAAGGATTCCAGAGTTGGATTCAACAATGGCACAAATGCCTGGCTTGTGATGGAGACTATGTTAAGTAGTACACTTATATAGAGGAAGAGTTATTCTACCAAAATGTACAGTTTGAACCAGTTATCTAAGTTAAAAAAAATATATACTTTCAGTATAGCCCTCCTAAATTTGTTGGCAAATTCCAGGAATACACTTTGGGACATGCTGTTATAGAGAGGTGGAAGGAACCTGATCATGTGATTTGCTCCCTACTTTATGTACGTTGAGCTTCCTGTGTATTTCATCAAACATTTGGAGTAATATTTCTATTCATTTTTTCTCATTCAATTATTATCTTGTCCAGACACCACCAAAAGAACTGCTAATTAAATCTATTTTAATTGGGCTGCATCTTTTAATTCAGTCCAACACTCACACACGCTGCCTGGCGCACCCTCTGCAGAAGTCGCCTGGCTGGGATCAGGAAGTTAATTAGGCACTGAAGCGAGTCGCCGCCATAACGACCCTCGACGACATGTAGTAGTTGGCTGAGGATGGTGGGAGCTGTGGCCTCAAATGGAGGGTAGAGGGCAGACAGGGAGCTCTGGATGGAGGAGTCCAGGGAGTCTGGGTTCTGGAGATTGAAACACACAGAGTCATTATGTTCATGATGTGGTCATCTACTTAATATAAGTTGACATAGTGATAATGATGCTACTCCTGTGCATTGATGCAAACACTAGACCTTTCTACACAGGTGGTCAGGAGCAGGTCTAAATATACACACGTCATCATGAACAAGTATAAAATAATAAATCACATTCTGTAAGTAGAAGAGTTAACGCACAAAGCCAGATGTAGGCACAGTTGACGAATGAGGCGCCCAGAGTGTATGTCTGGTCTTCAGTTTCGCTTGTTCAGGAAAACGTATTATGCAAGGCTGTGATTACAAACGATATAGAGGCCACAGGACAGGACCTCAGTAAACTATCCATCAACTCGCTCGGGCCAAACGTCGCTGAAATCGTCGGCTTGGATTCCTCTTTAAAGCGCCACAGCAAGAGTGATTACAGTTGTGTCTTTCCTAGTGTTCAAGTTTTGGTCCAGAAGGAAATTAAACCTTTTGTTATTTGGATTGGTTTGAAGATTACTGTTTCTTAGTTGTTGTTTTTTTTTACTGGAAAATTGGAGGAAGCATGGCACAAAGTCAACATACAGGACATACAGTTTTTGGAGACCGCAAAGCATCATTCAACAATTAAAGTATTTAAAATGAATATACAGATGTAGGTTATTGGTGCTTTGACAATGTTACTTGTGAGATTTGGAAACAGACACGACCAACATTACAAAGTCTTGACCGGATAAAACAGCTAAAGTACCAAAATCCCCCAAATTTAGCAATTTTATCTTCCCAGTGATCCCTGATGCTTATAGTTAATCAGTCAACAATCTCCCAACACATTCAACACGGTAGATATCAAACCCATAATTTGCATCATATTACTTAAAACAGGGAATCGAGTCAGAGTGGGAATCCATGGCATCGCTGTAAGCATCAGTGCCAGGATATTTTTTAAAAATCAGCTTTTTCTGCCTGTTTTTTTGGTTAATTAACCTCATCAGGAAAGTCCATTATAATCCCAATTAAGTCCACTTCAATGTGTGTTTTTTAACCTTAATATTTTTAATTGGTTTTGAATGAAATGTTGTACTAAAAAACAATGTGCTTTTAAAAAAAAAAAAAACAACAACAACTAATTCTGGGAGAAAAATTTATATTTTGATAAATCTTATTTAAAAGTCTGGCTAGTGGGTGTGACAATTGCTGGCATAAAAGTAAAAAAAATACCATAAGCATCTTGTTGCTATTAGAAACTATATAGTTTGTTATTATGACATATCTTAATACAACAACAAAACATCTTATTAATATTAGAAAAGCATCTTTTTTTTCAAACATGAAATAAAACTTTTGTTCAATTATCTTGTTTTTATAACACTATAATTATTGTTTAGTAATATTATAATCATCCATACGTAAATTTTTATAATAACATAATGCATTTTATGAAGTGTGATGTTTTCTCATAATACATTTTTTTCATAATGAGTTGTGATGTTTTCTTGTAGTAATGAGATTTTTTTTTATCATAATAATGAGAATTTATGTGTGTCGTACTAATATATAATATTTTGTATATATTGTAATAACGGGAAGATTGTCATAAAGTAGTGAAATGATGATAGGGAGTTTGTCTCTTTGAAGTAGACTTTTATAATATTTAGATAAGAAAATATTTCATAATCTATTACATATAGTTAAATACAATTCCAGGAAAGAAAAATCAGTAAAAGATGATTATAAAATCAGATGAGTAAAAGAAGCTGATATCAGAAAAACAGTCATCAGACGCTTGTCCTGTGCCTAAGACGCAATATTCAGTTCGGTAAATAAAAGTTTCCGTCCTCACGCTGTGTCCTGATTTAGCGCTAACTCCTTCCTGCAGCTGTCTCACTGCCTCTGCTACACCTGTCTCATCTCGACCTACGGAGCACATAACGAAACGCTCACGCTCGGGTCCCTGTGACCTCTGACCCTCGGGTCCATCCATCAACCAGTAGCATAAGATGAAAAAGAAGATCAGTAGATCTCAGTATCTCGGACAGCTAGACAGCAAAATGTTCAGACCAAGCTGAATCTGATACTGAAAATATTTTTCAAAATGCTGTATATTCTCAGAACGCCAGGGGTCTTTCTGTCGCGCCACACAGAAATAAAAAAAGATGTTATCTCCCTTCCGGGAGTTCCTTATGACTCCAGATCTCCAGCTAAAACGAGATAGCTCTCATTTAGCTACTGTAAGTATGCGAGTTCCTAAACAGGGAAATGATTCTGTTTCCTGTGTTTATGTCACACATATCTTCGCAGACTGAAGATTTTGTCAGAGGAAATGTTCCATCGTCCATCACTGCGAGCGTTCCTAGACTTCCAGCTAACTCAAACACGGCAGAATGATAACACCGACCCGGCGTCCTGCGTAGTGTGTGTGCAAATGTTCTCAGTTCAAATCCTCAAACCGAAGATCAGAGATAGCAAAAAATTGTAAAAAAAAAAATCACATAATTTGACGATTGAATAAATCGAACAAGGATCAAATTACTCATGATTGACCAATTATTCATCTAGACCTCTAACATACTCCTGGTATTGGCTTTTTATACACGGTAGGTTATCGTTCCAATTCAGTCAACAAGAAACATCTACATATTTCCTGAGTGTAAGCTTCACAAATGATACATTTTCTAATTTTCTTCCCCCCCCTCTACCCCCCCC
>JAOVVA010000019.1:16495771-16518579 GCA_028565275.1 Leiocassis micropogon
GTTACACAGTAATTAACCTTACGTTATGATTTCGGCCGTTGTGTTTGGTCACAGAGGTGCGTTACAGTCTGATGTATTTCTTACTAATTACACGTCATTAATAACTGTAATTATGTAGCATGAATTATACTGTAATTACACCACAGTGAATCATTTTGCAGTTTTGTTAATTGTGACATACGCTGCATATTACCAGGCTGTAAGTTATTAACTTGAATTGTACGGTGCTTTAATTAAGTAGTAACTAACTATTTATAATCGTCTGTTACAAAGCAACATGTAATGCAACTATTTTAATAATTAGTACCAGAATGCTTTTAAGTTCTTTATTTGATTGGAGGGATACGTACAGGGTAGTTAGGAATTTCATTACATTATTAATTACCAATTAGCTGTTGTAATTTTTTGTTTAATAAATAATAATAATAAATAGTTATTGTAATTACATGTACTTTATACTGTAACTGTGCAAGTTTTAAAATTATTTTTTTTATTTAAGTATTTAAGATTTCCTTAGATTATAGATATGTAATTGATTACTCTAATATAATTTAAGTGATAATAATAGTGGAAGCAATATTACTAATTATTATTCTTGCTATTATTATTATTATTATTATTATTATGTATATAACCAATTTTCAGTTACAGTGTCAGTGCTGTTTCCTTTCTATTTTATACATTTTGATTAGAATTTAGAAACATAAATAAATAAACCAAAAGAATCATATTTTTATCATAATTTATTTATTATATTACATTAGCACTATAAATAAACCCATGCACAAGAAGTAATCAATTTGGTCACTAATGACTGTAATTACATGATAATTGAATAGTGATAATTTTCCTGACGTCATGTAATTGTAATCATTATAATAATTATAATACATGTGATTAACCTACAGTGTGTAAACAGAGCACCATGTCACCTCCGAAGAGAACACTCATCATTATGTTAATCTGCAATCCGAGCTGCTTTTATATAATACGGTCACTGTGTGAATGTGTGTGTGTATAAAAGCTCATGTGATCCATCACTGATCTCTCAGTGCAGACTGTGATTACGTTTGCGTTTCCTCCAAATGGTTAATTGCTCTCCCGTGCCGTGAGTCATGTCGCCGCGCGTACGCGGCCCGCTTCCCAGCTTTCCTCCGCCGACCTCAGACGCCGTGTGATCAGAGCCCCGAGATTACGTCTGACATACAGAAGCTCCGTCTGAAAACAGAGCTCACACTCACCTCCCCGATGTCTCTGAACACTAATAAAGAACGTTGGATTCTGATTGGTCAGGAGGCATTGATTCATTTTAATTTAACACCAGGTTTCTATTACTGCACTCTGGTTTCTATGGTAACAGCTCATTCACAGGGAAGATTACTTGTAATCGTTAGTACGGGGAGTTTTTTCCTAAAGGCGACGATTATGTAACATGTACCGTTTATGGAAGGAGTCTCTAGTGTCAGTGCTTTGTAACTTTATATATAACTGTTTGAGGTCATTTTAAGCTCCTTAAACTGGAGAAGTTCCTGGACGAGCTTTGATTCCACTATAGATTAATAAGAAATATCATGATAAGGAAAAGCTGTAACAGCTGCTGTAGTATAAGTGGAATAAATCACTCCAGAATGTGATCTTATATAAGAATTCATTCACTTTGTTGATGAGTTTCTTGTCATTAAGTAAATAAAGCCCAAATGCTTCGCGCTCAGTTTTTAATTATCCAGAATTTAATGCATGACATCACAAACAGAACAATTAAATGGTTAATCTGAGCAAACATAATGCTTTTTCTTAATACTCTCGAACAAAAGCAAGCAGAAATTGAGTTTCCTGCTCAAGTTTTCTAGATAAAACTCCTTACACACCGAGCGAGCAAGTCAGCAAGCGAGAAAGCCAATATCTCTATAACGCTCACGCTCTTTTGTGCGACGCAGGATAGACATCTCGCAATATTTGCATCGCTAATAGCACTTAATCCTTCCCAAATCACTTACAGAGCAACTTTCACGTTATTCTAATTAAAATGTCAGTCGAATCTTTCAGTCACTCGTGTAAGACAATGGGGGGGTTGCGGGGAGGGCGGATGGGGGGGTGCAGTCCTTCATACCTGAGGGGTTTTATCGTTTAGTGTCAGCGCTGCATTTAAATCTTTTCTCTCCTGAAGCCACGGAAGGATAAGGCGTAGAGCGGATAAGAAGTAATCGCGCTTCGCTTTTTATCCGCCATCTATCGAAAAAATACAGCAGCTAATGTAAAGCCGTTCTGAGATATTTTTTTTTTTAATTATGAATTCATTTGTAGCGAGTTAAACAGAGAAATAAATAAATTATATCCAAAAAACATGCAAAGGCTAAAATGCTTAGATGTGCCTTCTTCAACATTTACATGTTGTCTGTTTTCTTTATCGTTTATTCGTTTACTTAAAATGCTTTTAAAAACTTAAAAGCGCCATTTAAAGTCAATATTCCGTTGACAAGTCAACAAGTCAAAAGAAATCGACCCAGATGATTGTAATAATTCAAATGAATTGCTTGGAAAAGCCACTAAAGTTTCGGAGTAATCCCGAGTCCGAATACGAGGCAAGTATTAACATAGCCTTTAAAGTTTTTCGGACATCTTTGAATAATAGATGTATAACTTCTATAATAAAAATAATAGAAGAATAATTTTTACATATAATTTTGATCAGAATGAAAATAATTGGGGTTTCCTCCGGGTACTCCGGTTTCCTCCCACAGTCCAAAAACATATAGGTTAGGTTGATTGGCGCTCCCAAATTGCCTGTAGTGTGTGAATGAGTGTGTGAGTGTGTGTGCCCTGCGATAGATTGGTACCCTGTCCAGGGTGTACCCCGCCTTGTGCCCTAAGCCTCCTGGGATAAGCTCCAGGTCCCCGTGACCCTGATAAATGTGATAAATACAGGATAAAGCGGTATAGAAGATGAGTGAGTGAAAATAATTGTTGTATTCTTACTAGTGTGTCTGACACCCAAAGCACTTTTAAATTTGTCACCTTTTAATACAGCGCTAACGAACGACTTGTGATTTCTGTCATCGTCAAATTTCTTTCAAAATTGCTTCATTATTCCCTTTTGCACTGAAAACCAAAATGATCATTTTTAGCAAAAAAAAAAAAAAAAACTTCACCAAAGCTCATTATGATGAAAATGAGGACAAATGGCTGATTAACTTCAAATCATACTTTTGTTGGGGGAGTTTTCGATGCAGAATTAATAAAAAAAATATTAACAAAAACCGACAATTTCCTTAAAAAATACACCACAGTTAAAACACAAACCTCTGTCATTTTCTGCACAAACTCACATTTTGCCAAAGTATAGCTTCTTCTTTTGTGCTTATGTACAGTTGGTGCAATACCGCCACCTACTTGATTGGAGTCTGGAGCAAAAGATTAGCAGGAAAAATACAATAGGTTATAGATTTGTACGAGACGTGAAATTGAAACAATGAACAACACAGGTTATCAGAATTTCAGTGTTTATTAAGGTACTTTCAGTACTCCACAGAATCTCAAAACCTGTAAGAAATGCAGCAGCTCGTGACAAACCAGACAGTAAACACTAGTACTATAGAATCGATTCGTATAGAAAATTGAGAGCTACGAAAATAGACCTATGATTCCCAGCTCGATTATTTACACAGGAATAATTAATCATACTCAGACTCGGCTTACTGAGATGTTTGCTCTGCAATGCACATAGTTTGCAGTTAGATGCGAGTGTATTTTAGCATCCTGTACGACTCCCCCACACTTCTGTCTGCTTTTCTTTTATAAATGATCCCCTTGAAATTTCCTCTCCCTCGCCTGCTCTGTGATTCAGGCCTCTGCTGACTCTCCTCTCCTGTATTTCTCTTTCCAAGAGAGAGAGAGAAATGGATGGGCCACAAGCTGAGATGTGTTTAATGCGCCAGGGGGACTCGGCATTACCACGGCTCGCTTCAGAAACAAGGCCACCGAGCTTCCGTCGGCTCTTCCGCGGAGGTTAACAAGATGGGCCGTGCCCTGAAGCTGAGCGATGGTCGGCGTGATTGGTTTCATCGCGAGTCTGAGCGAGATCACCTTTCCGAGATGAGCCTCATGTTACCTAACAGATGCACAGCTGTTGCTGAAGTGTGAAATCCAGCAGTCAGGAGTGCCCATTAGCGAGCGGTTTTATGAGGTTTAGCTTTCATCTGTTGGATAGGAAAATGCGATGATTGGCAAACTGAAGAAAGGGATTGGAGATTAGGCACAGACTTCGGGCTGAGTGGTTAAAAAATTTCTAGAATGTTTTGTCTGACTGTCGTCTTCAGTTTGAGCACCATAAAGATTGTTCAGTTGCGGCTAGCGGTCATCACTTACACCGCATTCACACATTATTCATTCAAATTCAACTCTTAGCTACGAATTTCTGTCGCATCACCTGAAATTCAACATTTCTTAAATTTTTAACCGTTTTTAACGGTAACAATAATGAATTTGTTTCACAATTCCACCCTGTGCTTGTGTTTATTTTGGCCCCTTCCCTTTCAATGATTTGTTGCCCTATTGTGTTCACCCATAGACTTTTTACAGTCACGTGAATACCATGATGTCAGTACCGTTAACCGACATTAGGCTGTTTGTATTGTTTTTGATGATAATTTGAGGAGAAAACAAGTTATATTTCAGAGCCAAGTTATATTTCAGAGCCAAAAAAATAACAAAGACCTTATACCTAAAGATTACGTACGACTTCCTGAATCATCTGATGCTTTGTCACCCAGATTAAAGAATAACCTTTGTAGCGGGATGAACTTCTTTAAAATAGCAACAAGATGAAGAAGGTAATAAGGATTTTAATTTGCAGGTTTGATTTGTTTTGATAACCTTGTAACGTTCGGCTATGTTATTAAAGCTAGTTACACTGCATCGGGGTCGTGAATCTAAATACGAGTTTACAGTATAAATATCACTTACAGTGTTGCGCAAGCATAGCAGAACAAGAAACGACGCGACACAATAACAATTACAAAAACCAAACCAAAGTGTATTGAGTGAAACAAACCAACAAACAAACAAACATGGTGCACCAAAAACCAATATACATGTATACAAATATAAACAAAGTGTAAAGAATGTATGCGTGAGTGTGTGTGTGTGTGTATGAATGTCCAGAGTCCGTGTTATTGTTGTGTGTGTAATGGTGAACAGGAGAGATGGCTCAGCCTCACCGGTATATGATGTTTAGTCCGGGAGCACGAGAAACGGAACTAGAGGTGAATAGTTGTTGTCCAAAAAAGATTAATCCAACCGGGGAAAATAATCCTTTGGAAGCAGTAAACTATCTCTCTCTCTCTTACAAACAGCGCTACGTATCATCATCTCTCCACCCCGACATGTTTGCCGGTTCCGCTTTTAAAACGGATCACATGACCCGACTCAGCATCCGGGTTCCCTCGCGTAGCGATCGCGCATGCTCGCGAGAGCTTAACCCTGTGACCACCCACTGTCTATTGGGACAACTAAAACCCTATAGGGTTCATTTCCCTGCACAGGTGAGCTTTATCAGCTACTTAATTATTATCCCGCTATTTAAAATGACCCTTTATGTGGCCGCCCTACATAGACCCACCCCCCAAGCGTCTGAGGAGAGTGTCCGTAAAAGCGCTTCAAATTAACCACACTTACTATGTCAGTTTTCTGTGGACTGCCCCAAGACACTGTAATTTATTGGTCCTTTTCTGGTTTTTATATCTGCTGGTCCCTCCCACTTGGGCACTAGCTTAGCTGAAAATTTTCTTGCTGCAGAGGAGAGTGGGTGAGTTTTTATCCAAACCAGGTCTCCCGGCTGAAAGTGCGCATCTTTCCTCCGGGCATTGTAGTATCTGGCTTGTTTGGCTTTATGATCTTTTACTCTTTCACCCCCTCCGTGATAGTTCTTTGCCTGTCCAGTAGTGTGTACGCTGTGTGATTCGGTGTTGGTGGGTTACTTATGAGCCTTTCGAGTGGTCCTTTTAGTTGTCGGCCAAGCGTGAGCTCTGCTGGTATTTTTCCTGTTGTCTCCTGTTGGGCTTTGTTGATGGCGAAGCGGAGTTCTGGTAACCATTGGTCCCAGTGATGGTCCCCAACGTATGATGCTATCATCGTTTTTAGAGTTCTGTTAACTTGTTCCGTCAGGTTAGTTTGTGGGTGATAGCTTGTGTTCAGCTTCTGGACGCTCCCCCAAGGTTTGGCAGAGTTCGGCCAACAGCTGAAACGTGAACTGGGGTCCTCAATCAGAAACTAGATATTTGCGGACGCCCCATCTAGTGAAGATTTCCTCTCGTAGAATTTTCACCAGCTTTTGTGTCTTTACGTCCCTTAGGGGAAACATCTCCACCCATTTTGTGTAGTAATCCACCACCATCAGCAGGTAAGCATTTTGCCTTTTGCTCGGGGGAAAAGGACCCATGACGTCCAATCCCACTGTATGTCCAGGCTCAGGGACCTCTGTACTCTGTAACAGCCCACTAGGTTTGGTGTTTTTGTTCATGTACCTTTGACAAACGCTGCAGGTCTTTACGTACTGCCAGACGTCTTTCCGCACATTCTGCCACCATGCCACATCTAGCAGCCACAGCAAAGTTTTTAGTTTCCCCAGGTGTCCACCAAAGGGGTTGTCATGATAGTAGTGGAGGAAGCTTTTAATTAATGACTGGGGCACTACCAGCTGAAAATTTTCTCCGTGTCTTACTGGTACCCGGCGATATAATGCCCCTTGGTGATCTTCTGTTGGGCTTGGGTTATCTCACACAGGTCGCTGGGTGAGTCGGATGAACATTTAGTGGTCGTGATGGCTAGACATGGGACGGCGCCCACTTTTTTTGGGGCGCTTGGGATAATGCATCCGGACCCAGATTTAAACAGCCCTTTTTGTGATGAACAGTGAAGACGAACTGTTGTAGTCTTAATGTCCACCGGGTGAGGCAAGTGATGGTTTTCAGGCAGTTGAAGGCCCATGACAGGGCGGCATGGTCGGTAAAGACCTCGAAAGCCCTGGCCTCTAGGTAGTGCCCCCATTTTTCGACTGCCCATACTACAGCCAAACACTCCTTTTCTGACGTGGAGTAATTCAGCTCCGCTCCTCTCAACATTCTTGAGGCGAAGGTTACTGCTCGTTCTCCTTCGGCTGAAGTTTGAGTGAGAATAACTCCTAGGCCCATTTCACTGGCGTCTGTGCGCAGTTGGAATGGCAGGTTTAAGTCTGGTTGTACTAGTACAGGTGGGTTCTGAAGGGCTTGCTTTATGGCATCCATGCTGTTCTGGAAGTTTTCTGTCCATTCCCATTTTACTCCTTTCCTTTTTAAATTATTTAATGGAGCGGCTATATCAGCAAAATGCGGAATAAATTTATGGTACCATCCGGCGAGACCCAGGAAACGTTGGAGGGATTTTATGTCTTGTGGGGGAGGTTATTCTGCCACTGCCTTCGTTTTCTCCGGGTCTAGCTGCACGCCTTCTTCAGAGATGATATGACCCAGAAACTTGAGCTGTCTTTTGAAGAAATGGCACTTTTTCATATTGAGGAAGAGGTTGGCTTGGGTGAGTCTCGAAAACACTGCATTAAGATGTTCAATATGCTGCTCCAGAGATTGGGAGTAAATCATGATGTCATCAATGTGAACAAAACAACATTTCCCTCGTAGGTCTGCCAACACTTTCTCCATCAGTCTTTGGAATGTGGCAGCTGCGTTTCTGAGACCATAAGGCATGGACCGGAACTGATAGAGGCCTTTGGTGGTGATGAAGGCGGTCTTTTCACGGCTCTCTTTCTCCATCTCCACCTGTCAGTAACCGGATTGCAGATCCAACGTGCTGAACCAGGAGGCACCTTCCAGGGATTCGATGATGTCGTGAATCAAGGGCATCAGATATGCATCTGGTTTGGTTTTACTGTTCAGTTTTCTAAAGTCCACACAAAAATGGTAATTCCCATCGGATTTTGGTACAAGTACAACAGGTGAGGACCATGGCGAACAAGAAGGTTCTACAATGTGGTCCTTTAGCATCTGGTCGACTTGATCTTCAATGATTTTTTTTCTTTAAAGGTGAAACTCGATATGCTCGTGACCTGAATGGTGTGTCGTCTGATAAGGTGATTTTGTGTCTTTCTAATGCTGTCTTGCCTAGGATGTTGGAGGTGGTGCGGGGCCAAGCGGCCATTAGTTTTAGCAGCTCCTCTTCATTATCGGTGTCCCAGGTTGTCATGCTTTCAGTGGTTCCATCTGTGCGTATGGGTGATCAGGTGTTACGGGTAAGGCGTAATACAGGTTGGATGTAGCATGGAGGTGAGTGCGGCTCCTGACAGCTGCCGTAGAAGGAAAAGGGTATTGATGGGGAGCTATGAAAGGGTGGTAGTTGACACCTTCATCTGTTTCCAGCCCGTATCTTTCCCGAGCGATCTCCAAGATGGCTCCTGTGGCTCTTAAGAAGTCCAGCCCCGCGATCAGAGGGAATGCCAGATGAGAGTCGCTCATGATGTAGGTGTTCAGCTCGCATTCGGCACCGTGCCAGTTGTAATGAAGCGTTCTCTGTTTTTGAGCTTGATGTGTTTTTCCATCAGCCATGACAAACTTCTGGGGAGAAGGAATGTCACCCTTGGCCTCCTGTTCGCCGAGCTGCCACCATAGATGTTCCCTCATAAGTATGTAAGAGCTTCCTGTATCCACCACAGCATTTACTTTCCTTCTCTGCACTGTAACTGGAACCAGGAGAAGAGATGGAGCTGCAAGGGGTTGTGCAATGGAGAGTCCCGTTACGTGTTTAGAAGGAGCCCGCTCAGCTGCTTTCTTAGGGCTCTTCTCCTTACTGTGCTGACACCCTACTTTCTGCCAGTAGACTTTGGTGCCCTTACAGTCTTTTTCCACCATGGAACCTATCTTCACCAGCTGTTCAACAGAGTTCACTGTCCCTCTGAGACATCCTGCCACTCTAGGGTTGATGTTATTCAGGATTCGACCCACCAGTTGTTCCTCGGAGATGTCAGGCTTCCACTTTAGACAGAGGGCCCGGTATTCATAGGCGAAGTCTCTAAGGCGTTGTCCAGGCTGTTGTACCAGCGACCTTAACTTGTCTTCTACTTCTGTCAAGTAGTCATCAGGTAAGAATGCAGCCATGAATGCCTGTTTAAAAGACTCCCAGTCCTTCACCTTGACTTTCTCTGCCTTCCACCAGCTCAGAGCGGGTCCTCGTAGAACTGTGCTGAGGGTTCCTAGCAGCTCTGGGCTGGGCAGGGGTCTGATCTCCAGATAATTTTCGCATTGCTCTATGAAGTTGAGCACATCCGCTGTCTCTGAAGCGTCGCCAAAGGCTGGAAACTCCAAGCGGATGGGTGGTCGAACATAAAAGAAAGAAGAAGAGGGTGAAACTGAGGAGGTAAGCTAAACAGCTGAGTGTGCTGGAACACAAGGAGGAATATCGTATGTTACATGACTGCTTCTTTGATGTACCTTTGACCAGGAGATTGGGGTGATGCAGGGGTGTAGGCCTGTAACCTGTGGATGGTGGGCGTACTAATGAGACGCAGTTTCTTCATCTGACTTTCCCGGATAAGGTCACGCCACAGAAAACAGTCAGTTACAGCTCTCTCCAGTTTCTCTAGAGCCTCTTGGCAGTAGCGCTCCAGCCCTTCTAAGCTAGCGTCCACTGCTTCACGAAAACTGGTTTCTCTGTTGATACTGCTGTTTATGGATTGTTTAAAGTCCTGCTTTAACATGCTCACTTTATCTAAAAGAGCCACTACATCCACCTTACATTGATTTAGTTCAGTTTGCAGTGTGTACAACATCAATATCAGACACATGAGCAACAATATCATCATCATCATCATCATCATCATCATGTCTATCCAAAATATATACAAAGAACTAATCAATGAAGTTATTTCTGCTGTAGGGTTACGGCGTGTCACAAATGCATCATCTACATCATCCGGTACATTACTAGTAACAGCAAAGTCTGCCTTTCCGGCACCACTAGCATTAGCATTAGCGTTAGCCATGTTAACGTCCATTTTGCTCTGCCAAGTCACACAACACCAGAAAATACTCGAAAACACAGATTACCCGTATGGGCCACCAATATGTAACGTTCGCTATGTTATTAAAGCTAGTTACCCTGCGTCAGGGTCGTGAATCTAAATACGAGTTTATAAATATCACTTCCGGTGTTGCGCAAGCGTAGCAGAACAAGAAACGATGCGACACAATAACAATTACAAAAACCAAACCAAAGTGTATTGAGTGAAACAAACCAACAAACAAACAAACAAGGTGCACCAAAAATCAATATATACAAATATATACAAATATAAACAAAGTGTAAAGAATGTACGCGTGAGTGTGTGTATATATGAATGTCCAGAGTCCGTGTTATTGTTGTGTGTGTAATGGTGAACGGGAGAGATGGCTCGGCCTCACCGGTATATGATGTTTAATCCGAGAGCACGAGAAATGGAACGAGAGGTGAATAGTTATTGTCCAAAAAAGATTAATCCAACCGGGGAAAATAATCCTTCGAAAGCAGTAAACTATCTCTCTCTCTCTTACAAACAGCGCTGCGTATCATCATCTCTCCACCCCGACATGTTTGCCGGTTCCGCTTTTAAAACGGATCACATGACCTGACTCAGCATCCGGGTTCCCTCGCGCAGCGCTCGCGCATGCGCATGTCTATTGGGACAACTAAAACCCTATAGGGTTCATTTCCCTGCGCAGGTGAGCCTTACCAGTAACTTAATTATTATCCCGCTATTTAAAATGACCCTTTATGTGGCCGCGCTACAACCTGATTACCTCGAATGCTGTACAAATATGTGATTCCTCTTGGATTTGGTGGCATTTGGTAGTGCTAGCGTTAGCATTAATTCATTCAATGCTTCTATTGCAAGCAAATGAAACAATGCTGTGGAACATGATGTGCTTTACGCTTTATAAACTGATGTGCAGGTTGACTTGTACTGACTGATTTCAAGATTTCCAATCAATAGCCAAGTGGTCAATAAGTCAAATGTAACTTTATTGTCAATTCTGCTACATGTACAGTGCATACATAGGGTTAGGGTTGTCTGTGCACCACCTGGCCAGGCGGCTCACCTCACTCCTGTAGTCTCATCTTTGTTGCTAATGAGACCCACCACAGTCGTGTCGTCGGCAAACTTGATGAACAGATTGGAGTTGAGATGGTGTGCAGTCATGGGTCATCAGCGTGAAGAGGAGGGGGCTCAGCACACATCCTTGGGGGGCCCCCGTGCTCAGAGTGATGGTGCTGGAAGTGTTATTGGCGACCCGTACAGCCTGAGGTCTGCCAGTCAGGAAGTCCAGAAGCCAGTTGCACAGAGAGGTGTTGAGCTGGATCAGTTTGTGTATTCTGCCCTCATAGAACGTGACTGTGCTCCATTAGACAGATAGCGAACATCTAGAATAAAAATGGGCAAACTTGATCTACTGCATGACTAGCCGTTCAAAGTACTTCATAATGATGGGAGTAAGTGCAACTGGGCGGAAGTCATTAAAACAGGAGGGAGATGTTTTCTTTGGTACTGGGATTATGGTGGTAGTTTTAAAGCATTTGGGGATAACAGCCTGACTCAGAGAGATGTTAAAAATGTCAGTAAAGACATCCATGAGTTCCCCTGCACAGTCTCTCAGTACGCGGCCAGGAATGTTGTCAGGACCCGGAGCTCTGTCCGCTCGGTAACATGTTAGCTGGTCGAGCTGAATGGCGCTATCCGGAATGCTATTGTTGAGCCATGTTTCGGTAAATACAAAAACACAACAGTATCTTATAGTCCTTTGGGTTGTTTATTGTCCAAAGAGCGTACGTTAGCCAGTATGATGGTAGGAATAGCCGGGTTGTGTGGGTTAGCTGCAAGCCTAGCCCAGATACCTCCGCGCTTCTACCCTTCTGCCTTCTCTCATGCGTTAACCATGAACAGAACATTTAGAGCCGATTCAGAACGACGTAGACGCAGTTACTATGGAGACCAAGATGACATAACTTTATAAGATGTGTTTTCTCTTGCTGCAAGTGCTCCTGTGACTGGTTTTGATGTGGATTTTGTCACGGGCATCCGGTAAGTAACATCTCTTTCACATTCCAGAGTTGGGCGGGACCATGGCAGACAGATGTTGTGACGTCAGGAGCAAAAGGTCTATACCTTTACCTACAATATATGTCTCAATCTGTCCTTGCTTTGTCACCCTGTGTTCACCTGCTTTGTGTTAAACTGTCAATACTTTTTTTTACAAACTAATTTATTGCTAAACTTTATTTTGTTAGCTCGTGTTTCTCCTTGTTTTGACCCATATCTTTAAGTTTTCTCTTTAAATATAGCTAAGTTTGCATTAACTCACTCTGTACTGTA
Organism: Leiocassis micropogon; assembly: GCA_028565275.1. Taxonomy (NCBI): domain Eukaryota; kingdom Metazoa; phylum Chordata; class Actinopteri; order Siluriformes; family Bagridae; genus Leiocassis; species Leiocassis micropogon. Next base: position 16,508,160 of record JAOVVA010000019.1, read on the forward strand.
CTCAGTTACGATTTCTAGATTACCCTTTAATTAAAATCACACTGAAAATCACATATGGACTTGTTTTCCGCTTCTTTTGCAGCTATAAAATAAGCTAGCTAGCATTGCGATTTGGAGCTATGATTTGAGTAGCTTTGTTAACGAACTAGCAGCTCCTTGAGAACAAGCTGATTTGTTTTAAGAAACAGATTTCAAGAAGTCAGCTTTGTGATTAGCTACAAAAGTTTTCCGCGTTACGTGTTTGATTTATATCCTACGTTAGATCTTTTAGCTGGGAATTTCAGGACTTTTCACTGTGGTTCCTATAGTGTTTGTGTTTGGTTTGGTTCCTGTTCTACTCCTGTCTCTACATTTGTCCTGTAATTTGGTTGTTTCGCCATTGTGTTCAGCTGTCTTGTGGTCGGTTTGTCTTCACATCATGTGATCTTTTGCCGGTTGTAAATGTTTTGTGTTACACAATGTCCTCGCTTTGTCGTTCACGATTCTTTATTTATAAATAGAGTTGGACTTCACAGCTCAGATTGAATTGACGGTCGGAGCATTTTAGCGACACCAGATCACACCCGAACAGATTGCGCTTTTGTTTCGTGTCTTCCTGTCGATCGAAACAGCACGGCTCGTACAGTACGCAGTTTAAAAACAGAAAGAGACTTCCTGTCCACTGAGGTTCTGAGCAAACGTGTGGATCTGATCATATAAGAGCCGCCGTGTACCTCAAACCCTCTCGTTCCCTTCCCTAATCTTTCCTCCCTTTGTTTTCTCAGGCATGTCGCGTTCTCCTGCATCCTCCCCATGCTAGCTGTCGCAGTAGCTTGAAACGGCACTCGTGTCGCACCGAGAGATTCGATTTGCACAGGAACAAAAAGATCGAGAGTGTTTATCTAAAATCCATTTGTGATGTTGCTCTAAATCTTCACCGTGTGAAGGCACATGAACGATGCTTTCCAGAAGGGGACCATTATTACATCGTCACACAGGATTCCCGCTCTGTCACGGAAGCTGTCGAGATCAGATGGAAACATCTTCAGAAACTAATGCTTTACGTCTTGAGGAAATGTTCCAGTCTGTGTGTAGTTTATTGAGCACTGGCTCTTCTCATTCTCATGGGAAGGACAAACTCAGAATTAATTCAGTTCAATTCGACTTTATTTATATGGCACTTTTAACAGTGGTCATTGTCGCAAAGCAGCGTTACAGGATCAAAAGAAAAATAGGGAAATCAGTATGAAATGTGTGAGAAAATATCCATTTATCAATAATTTATGTACTTTTTTAGTCTTTGTATTTAAAAGGGTAGATTATGCAAAACTTTAAACATTCACTGAGTCTACAGATAAAAACATGAGAGAAAAAAAAATCAATCCCTGCTTTTTGTCCTTTTCCATTTTTCTATTGACCAAGCCAGTTACTTTTTCCTCTTAATGTGACATCATACAAGAAGAGCTCCTCCCCCAGCTTTGCTGTTCCCTGCAGGGTGTGGCTCGGCAGTAGAGCAGTAGAACACACACTGGAATTGTGTGTTCAGACAAGGGTGTAGCTCTGAGATCAGTGTTAAAGAAATAGTCAAATATGGGATCTTTAACGTTTAATGATAGTACACTGTTTATGATCAAGTGCATAGTGTAGCATTAATTACAGTAAGTACAGCTTCAAAAATCTGTTTTGTATTTAAGTGGCTGTTAATTATTATTATTATTATTATTATGCAATGTACTGATGAGGAAAAAAGACTAAACATGGATTCCCGCTTTATCCGCCTGTGGCCTGACTTCAATTCAATTCAACTCAATTTTATTTGTATAGCGCTTTAAACAACTGACATTGTCGCAAAGCAGCTTTACACAATCAAAAGAATTATTTAAGTTTGTATTAAACGTGAATGTGCATGAATCAAAATGATAAGGCTGTGACCTGCTCTACAGATGTCCTGAAAAATTTTAGAAATTTTATTTCTGTTTGCCTCCTTTTTTTTTTTTTTTTTTTTTTTTTTACAGAAAGCGCTTCTGGCACTCAGGGCTAATTTTATCCCCCTTACCCTGGAGCTCTTGTTGCTCTCAAACACACATCTTCTGTGGTTTTGCCCAGGAGGGTAAAAACAAAAAAAAACCTCTGTCACTGAAAATCCATCTCCACTTAACGCCTCCTGGCAATCTAATGTGTGTGTGTGTGTGTGTATGAATGAAAGATAGAGAGAGAGAGGGAGAGAGAGAGAAAGCAGGGTTTACAATCACTAGAAACAAAAAAAAAACAGCAAATTGATTCTCTATAGAATTTGACATTGATGCGTAATGTAATCACACTGCATCAGTGCTGTAATAAAATCAGCTACATCATCCTAAGGACACGATACTGTTTACCATTATAATGCAAGAAGTTTAAGTCAGCAGGGCCGTGTTTATATTTTGCTCTAACGACCGACTTTCAAACTCTAATCTGCACTTTAACTTCCAAGGTGAAATCTATAAATATTCAGGACGATTATATTTCTAAACCATGACCCACGCCATCTATCATCTTATCTGCATAAAAAAAGCCACGCGTCCTGGACTTTCTGGACGCTAGCTCTTTGACCCTAGAGGACAGATGGTTCAAGGATCCTTCAGTCTTTCACTCCCCTGATGAGAATGTTTAATATTTTGTTGACCTCCAAATGAAGGGATGAGTGATGGGACAGCTTGAGAAGCTTCCTCCAAAAAAAATTAAAAAGGAATAAAGTACACAGATGAAAGCCATCACTCTCTTTTCTCAGTTTTTTTTCCCCCGTCCTTTTGTGGTGATGAATATCGAGAGATCGACATCTTGAAATAAAAAAATAACAAAATGAAGCATTAAGACTTTGTCTACAACCTTGAAAGGCTGACAAAAACCTCTTTACAGTTACGGTCAAGGCTCGGGTGAGCGTCTGTGGAGACGGCTTGTTTTTGTTCAACCTAGCTCGATATGAATTCGAGAGGCTTTGAGGTATTTTGATGTTGTTTTTTTGGAAAGATTTGTGAGATCAGATAGAAACCAGCTGTAATTTGATTAAATAACTGTACGTTACTGAAATCAGGGAGGCTAAGCCCTGGAACGATTTTTGGTCATGAGGTTAACAGTTTATTTTGTTAAAAATATAGGTCATATCGTTCTAAAGGTGCTCATAAAACATTAATTTTAACTACAAACTATTAAATCAGGCATCTTTCCAATAATGTCAGCAGAAGAGAAGTAAATTTTGAAGCTACCTGGGCCGAGAACTTGCAGCCATCTTGGCTGTTCAGCTAACTGTCATGTCAACAAAGTAACCAGGAACATATCTAGCTAGTTAGCTAGCATGACTAATTAGTTTACAGCGGTACCTCGGCATACAAATTTAAACCACTTAACACTGTAATTATATTTTTGCTAATAAAAACAATCAAAACATTTAGAAAAGTCATATAAATGAAGTAAATATGAAATATATTAAATAAATAGACAATAAACCCCACTTAGCCTTAAATTTATGATTCCTCTTGGCACCGGCTGCTTTAAAAATCAAACTGAAAGAGGCTCCCTTTTCTTCTTGCTACTGTCCTTAATAACATTCTTGGCACACATGGTGCTGTGTCTGTACTAAATCTTACACAAAATGCAAAATCAAAAACAAAAAAAATTGTAAACTCACTTCACTTGACTTTCCACTGACGCAAAAAGGTTTGAACAGCCCCGGACGTATGTATGTGCAGCTTATGCACATGGACAATGTAGGTGTAAGCCAGCCTTCGCTTCCTTCGTTCGTATGCTGAGGCAAATTTTTTTTACAAAATTTCCATTCTTAAGGTGAAAACTTAAGTGAGGCGTTTGTATGCCGACGTAACACTGTATTTTGCTTTAGCAACATAACCCTACAACAAGAAACTAGAAAGATAGCCAGGTCAGGTTTTTACTGAGGATTTGCACACAATCATGAGCTAGCTAAACCTTTCTTCAGCTAACAAATAAGTTTTTAGCATCTCAGTACCACAGTGCCATCCAGTTTGTCATTGTAAAACATTTCATCTTGAACGGAACAAACAACACTAGTCATAAGGCGTATATGCTTATGGTTTTAAGCTAGCTTAGCCAAATTCTAGCTTAGCCAAATAGCATGTACTGTCTTTTATTGCTAATCTATATTATTACTGCTAGGCTAATCACATCTTTTTGTTTAGTTTTTTTTGTTGTTGTTTTTGATTTTGTCCCATTTATTCAGGTTTATGAGTGTAACAGGGTGGTTTTAATTAAAGTTTTGCAACCTGGTTAGCATTTGGAGTTCAGAGAAAACAGCATTAAATCAGTAGCACATTATATACTATAGACATGACGTGTTTCTTTTTCTAGTTGTTTACAGATATCAGGGTTTACTCTTATGTTTAATGGTTAGCACGATAATATAAACGCTTCTGTTTAGTTTAGCTAATGTTTGTATAACATCTTGGATTTAGCACAATATAAAAAATGTGTCAGTGTATAAATATAATGTTCCATCGCTGCAGCGTGGCTATTACAGTCAATCTGCACTTTGTACAGTAGCCATTTAAACCCAAAACGAGGAAATGAACAGGATGATAGACATGAGATGGCTCTCGTATATAAATATTGTTCTATTACTTCTTCTTTCGAATTTATGTGTGGTTGGTGCAATACCGCCACCTCTTGGACTGGAGAGTGGAGCAATAGACTGGCAGGAAATAAAGATCATCGGTTTGGACGAGTAGAATTTGGATTGGATACGTTTAGTAGTTATGATATGTTAAAACCCGTGCTTGAGACAAATCAGTCAAATAAACATTAGTGTTGTTAAATCAAATAAAAATATAACACAATGCCCTGAAATCAAAAGGAATCCACAGTCTCCCATCGATTCACTGCTCTGTTACAAACCCCTTTAAATAAAGCCCAGGTTGTTGATTTCTTAAGAGTTTATTAATATTGGCAACCTGACATGAAGTAGCGTTTTTTTTTTTTTTTTTTTTAGTTTGTTTGTTTGTTTCCAAGCTGTCAAGATGGGTGTTTTTCAATCCTGGTCCTTAGGGACCCTGCTTTGGTGTCCGCAATCATTGGTTTGTTGCTTCAGTGTTGTCCTGTACCTCTCATTTAAACCCTTGGTGTGGAAGTGTTGCTGTTTTATATCCTGAGCTGTGATTTCCCCCAATGGTTTCCTGTTTATTGTCTGGTTTTAGCCAGTTTATGATTATGAATAGCTTCCTTTTACCATCTTCCATCTGTGTATTGACCCTGGCTCACTATGATTTATGGAATCGCCTTCCTAAACACCAAGGTAATTATGTGCACTTAGTGTATCCAACTGAACCGCAGCTCGGCTTCTTTACACTGTGCCAAGGTGTAGACTCTCCATCTAACCATAAATCTATAGCTGGTGAACTAAAAATATAAATATGAAGGTAGAGGTGGTCTGGAGAGTTGATGCCGATTAACATTCATTTGCACGACGTCCGAGCACATCCATGCTCGTTTGTTTTTTTTACCCTTTTGGCTGCATTACAATTTAATACTTCTGTAAATTACTGTCGTCAAATTTTTTTGGACTTGTTCTTGTATATAGAGTCAGCCAAAAAATTTATACTCACTTCAACAGTTATTATCTATACCCTTTTTAATCCTCGATGTAAATTATAGCAGCGATGTGTAGTATTACTGTATGTTTCCTCTAAAGATGATAGTAGTCGCACCATCATTAATGCTGTCATGTGATCGTCAGAAGAGAGGCATATATTTTTCATGTTGATATAATGTGTATAATATTTTTGTCTGACACTAAACTTTTAATGCTTCAGCATACCAAGACATTTCGGACAATTTGATGCTCCCAGCTTTGTGGGAACAGTTTGGGGATGGGCCCCTCCTGTTCCAGAATGACTGTGCACCAGTGCACAAAGCAACGTCCATAAAGACATGGATGAGCGAGTTTGGTGTGGAAGAACCTGACTAACCTGCACTTGATAGAACACCTTTGATATGAATTAGGGCGGAGACTGCGACATCAAAGTCCATCTAACTTTAAAGAACGGTCTAAAACCAGCATTGTCCCAAACATCCATAACATTTCCAGATTGACGTCACTACAACGCTTTGACAAGCAGTAATTCCTGCTGTTCGGAAGATGTTATGTTGTAGCTTGACTCTGTGGTTAAACCATGCTACTTGGTGCAGTTATTATTATATTAGTGCAGAAATTTAAACACAGCAGGCATTTAGTATGAAAAACACTTCCGTATATCTTATATCTTAGAGCTATAACTGCTACTGAGACTGAAACTGTTTTTAGCATTACCAAGAGGAAGTTCTGATGCTCTGGATTCAGTACCTGATTAGCAATGCTAATGCAGTAGAAAACGAGCAGAAAAAAAAGAAACCTACTGGCGCAGATTGTTCCAGCCTGATTTGTATTCTCGTGCACTAATTTCTCCCTTCCTTGCTTCATTCATTCATTTGTTGTTGTTTTTTGGGGGGGTTTTTTGCAGGGAAGAAAGTGCTGTAGTTTAATGGCTATCCCAGCAGGGTGATCCAGACTAATACAATAGCCCATTAATGATATGTATTTTTGGCTCATACACGAGGACGCGCCGAGTTTCTTATATGGGTTTAGCATTTCTATGTTGCAGATCCCCCCTGGAGAAAGGAAAGAAGGTACAGGAAGTGCTTAACATATTATTAGCGCAAGCAGATTACAGTGGTTCTCTGATGATGTATAAAATATCCAATTGCGTCTGTGGCGTAGCTGACTCACTGTTGTGTTTTCCGTCTAATAGGCGGCAATAGTACACGGACCAGAGCGCTGACTCACAGGCCAATGCAAATCTAACACTTAATCATCGGTAACAATTAGCGAGAAATAAAGCTATTTATTTTGAGAATGCTGCTTTTTTTGTTGGCTGTAGATCATAAATGGTGTGTATGAAGATTCGCAGAACTAACGTTATACCTGCTGGATGTAGATTAACGTAACAGGCTCTCAAAGATGTTTCTCGTCATTCATTATTTTCTCCCAAACCCGAGTGAGATCAGGGTGTGTTTTATCTCATGTAAGGTTCTGAGAACGGAACTCCAACTGGTTCTACCTCCTCATGTTTGAAGAGGATGGAGGACAGAATCTATATTTAAAGGTCCCGTGTAACACTGTGTAAGTTTACAGTGCGCCCATAAAATTTGTATGTGTGTGTGTGTGTGTGTGTGTGTGTTTGTGTGTGTGAAATATCCAGGGGATCTTCATGAAGCTGAGCAACAATCCAGGGGAGGGGGCTTTTCTTATATGAGGTCACAATAGGGGGGAAATCTAATTAGCTTTTTAAGCCCTGTTTAATAGAAAAATTTAAAGGACAAAAATCTTGGAACTTGGACAAGCTTAGACAGCACTACCACTATGGACAGTTTTATTAGATGAAGTGGATATTAAAATGTCCACACACTCCTATTAAAGCTGGCAAGTTTAACAAAGGTGTGTGGAGATTTTAGATCCAGGTCATACTCAGATTTTGTTCTGCAGCGTGTCTCGTGAACCTTCCCCTGAATCGTGAAATTGGATCACGGCCAGGAAGGCAACCGTGTGGAACTGTGGCGACTTGTTCCTTTTGAAATTGATCGAAACGCCATATAAGGGGGACAAATTAGCGGGAGTGATGAGGAGGGCTGCATGCTTTATGCTATGCCCTGGAGAAAGGCACGTTCTGTTTTCCTCAGCGTGTGTTGTTCGGGGAGAGAGCGCTAATGAGAAAAGCGCCGCAATAACGCAGAGACGAGATCCCGTGTATTCAGTAGGTTAATGTTAGGTGCCAAAAAAAAAAAAAGAAAAAAAGCTAATAAAATAGCCAAAGTAGACTGTTCGACTTCACCGGATTCAGCATTAGTGTAAATGTTATTCTTCCTGGAAGAAGCCTCATTAAAGCATGTAGACATGCAAGACTGCCAGAGCTTTCCCTCTTAGTGCTCTCTTGGGATTTTCTTGGCGATCATAATGAAATACATCGGATGACATGGCTGGGATTCATAACGGAGGAAATTGATGATATGTAAATGTAATTTGTGTAGAAATGGATTAGGGTTGTACACGTATGCATGCACACACACACACACACACACACACAAACATACTGTGTATATGCAATCTATAATGTTTAGAAATTCTGTGTGTCATCTGTGACTTATTCCATATTTAAGTCTCCAGCGTCAGTGCGGTGAAAGAGGCATTATTTTTTCTGAAATAGGAAATGCTAAAATGCTTTATGTTTTCTCAATAACATGACAATTTTTAATTTTTTTTGCTTTATTAACCTCAATAGAGACAGAAATAAGAAGCTGGTAATAGGGTGACTCTTAATAGCTGCTGTAACATGGGTGAGAACAGGAAGCATGTTTTCAGGATGCTTAACATTATCCAATGTACACCACAGTACAACAATGTGATTCAAGCATGTGATGCTCCTTTAAACTCACCTGGAGCAAGTAACAGGTGTGGGAAATATGTAAAAAAAATAACACCTGAAAGCAGATAAAAAGGAGAGAAGTTCACTTAGTCTTTGCATTGTGTGTCTGCGTGCCACACTAAGCATGGACAACAGAAAGAGGAAAAGAGAACTGTGTGGAAAAATATCAACAATCTCAAGGTCCATCTCCAGAGATCTAGATTTGCCTTTGTCCACAGTGCACAACATTATCAAGAAGTTTGCAACCCATGGCACTGCAGCTAATCTCCCTGGGCGTAGACGAAAGAGAAAGATTCATAAAAGGTTTGCAACACAGGATAGTCCGGATGGTGGATAAGCAGTCCCAAACAAATTCCAAAAAAATTCAAGCTGACCTGCAGGCTCAGGGAGCATTAGTGTCACCGCGAACTATCCGTCGACATTTAAATGAAATGAAACGCTATGGCAGGAGACCCAGGAGGACCCCACTGCTGACACAAAGTCATAAAAAAGCAAGACTACAGTTTGCCAAAATGTACTTGATTAAGCCAAAATCCTTCTGGGAAAATGTGACCAAGATAGAGCTTTTTGGTAAAGCACATCATTCTACTGTTTACCGAAAACGGAGTGAGGCCTACAAAGAAAAGAACACAGTACCTACGGTCAAATATGGTGGAGGTTCAAAGATGTTTTGGGGTTGTTTTGCTGCCTCTGGCACTAGTGCCTTGACTGTGTGCAAGGCATCATGAAACCTGAGGATTACCAAAAGATTTTGGGTCGCACTGTAGGGCCCAGTGTCAGAAAGCTGGGTTTGCGTCTGAGATCTTGGGTCTTCCAGCAGGACAATGACCCCAAACATACTTCAAAAAGCACCCAGAAATGGAAGGCAACAAAGCGCTGGAGAGTTCTGAAGTGGCCAGCAATGAGTCCAGATCTAAATCCGATTGAACACCTGTGGTGAGATCTTAAAATTGCTTTTGAGAAAAGGCGCCCTTCCAATATGAGAGACCTGGAGCAGTTTGCAAAGGAAGAGTGGTCCAAAATTCCAAGTGAGACGTGTAAGAAGCTTATTGATGGTTATAGAAAGCGACTGATTTCAGTTATTTTTTCCAAAATATTAAGTTAAGGGTGCCAAAATTTTGTCCAGCCCCTTTTTGGAGTTTTGTGTGACATTATGTCAAATTTGTTTTGTTCCAATACACACAAAGAGAATAAACATGTGTATAGCAAAACGTATTAATGCAATACTTTTCTGTTTTATAGGATAATATTATTAATATTATAATTATATAATTAATATTATAATAACATAATATACATCATACTATATTTCTTTTCCTGAAGTGTGTATTGTAAGTACAGTTTCAAAGTACAGATACAATGAAGAGCTAATAAGGAAACATAATACTACAAATGCATTTTTTTTTCTTTTGTTCCTTTACAGCTTGTTAGAAGTTTCATTGACAAACAGATTGTGCATGCAGAATTATAATTTTTTCTTTGTTCGTGCAAGTGTGAGTCAGATATGTAGCTTGCAAGAGAAACAAAAATGAGTATGAAACACTGTGATTGTAAATTCATCCTTAGTAACTGCTCGGTCAGTTTAATTTACACCGCTAATATTGTAATCTTAGCAAGTTTATATTTTATATTACAAAATTTTAAATATAATATTACATCAAACCGAAAACAAAATTATTAATCATATTTCTGGAGGCATTATTTTTTTATTGTTTCTTTGTTTGTAGATTTTCTTTCATTTGTAGGTAATTTTGCACATTGTAAGCAATGATTTCTAGAAAGAAGTTAAATTATCCTCTAGTAAAATAAGAAAAAAATAAGTATCAAATAATAGTAATATATGTAGAATTGGGCTTAATAAATTTGTATTTGAAATATAATTTTTTTTTAAAAGAGTGTATATACACTACTCACAATAAGTTAGGGATATTGTTATTTACATGAGTGCTTTTCCTATTTGCTCTGAATTTGAATGA
>JAOVVA010000019.1:16518679-16546820 GCA_028565275.1 Leiocassis micropogon
TGCCTCCCTGTCCCAAAAATGTCTGAAGTGAAATAAACACCGTATGTATGACATCCACTAAGTCTCTCACAATATCCCTAACTTATTGTGAGTAGTGTATTTAACTAAATTTTCTCTTGCTAAAACGTCATCTTTTTTTATAGCATAGCCCACTATTTAGCTTATATTTTGTGGATATAAAAATAAATCAGGGTAAGAAGGGAAGCACATGAAGCGATGCACCCATCATGCATAGTGTCCACTGTACAAGTCTCCGGAGACAGTGTTATGATCTGGGGTTGATCAGTTCCTCAGGTCTAGACCAAGCAACGTTATGGGGCAATAAAATGAAGTCAGCTGACGACCTGAATGTACTGAATCACCAGGATATCACATCTGTGGAGTTTTTCTTCCCTGACAGAACAAGAGAGAGAGAGAGTGAGAGGTTCTGGGAGCATGAGGAATAATTTTCACTCATGAACTGGACACCATATTGTGTGCTGTAATCAAAGCTGCAGGTGACTGAATTCACCAGACCCTCGTCCTCAACACCGAGTCCAGGCACTCTGGATAGAGCAGTTTTTTTATTAGCTCCTCAGGCTATTAGCTGAAGAACAGACCGAACTGGAGCGAGCCGATTTGGGTAAAATGTCTGGCCAGGTTTCTGGTCTCAAGTTAAAGGAAATGAATGTAAACATTCAGGGCTTTATGCTGGGGGGCCTTCAGGATTGTTGGAGCATACAGAGAAAGAGAGAGAGAGAGAGAGAGAGAATGAAAAATAAAAGCATACACACACTATTAATGTGATTCAGTACGCTGGTTACAGCAGGGGCTTGTTTGCTAATGGGGGCAGGAGTTATTTACTAATAGAGCAGCTAAGAGGTTTTGCATAAGTGTGTGTGTGTGTGTGTGTGTGAGAGAGAGAGAGAGAGAGAGTGGAAGAGATGATAAATTGAGGACCTGTGGTGAAAGTAATTATGCTAGCATGGTCTTTATAGCATAAAAACTGTAGCAAAAAGATAGCAAGCTAGATAGCTAGATAGATAGAACTCTGGTGAAAGTCTAATTAGTATATCTGCCAAATGGTTAATTGTTGCCTCTCATCTCTGCTACAGCAGTAACGTGTCAGTCACACCCATTAGCGATGCCCTTTAAAAAATAAATAAATGAAAGAAAAAAACAGATCCATTTTAGATCAAAAGCTGGATCAAAGACTCATTGACCTGTAATAACCTTTAATAACTTCATCTCGGTCGGTCTGGACTCTGCAGCGAGGGCAGCAGATACTGTAGCTAGCTCATTAACTCTCGTAAAGGCCTTGCGGTTCGACAGAGACTCAGCCGCGACATAAGGCTCGGTTTTTATAACAACCAGCTTCATGACTCCTTCAGCACACAGGGAGGAGATAAAGGTCCCTGAATACACACAGCATGGTGCCACTCACTAGAGTGTGAAACACTGTACGAGTTCTACTGGGGTGAAGATTTCTGAACCAAATCCACCACGTTAGCGGTAAAGCTAGTCGAGGTAGAACTGAAGGATCTGGAGCACTGATCAGGGAGCTCTCAGGGCTGTGTCCCAAATCAACATCTCTAAAATCTCATCTGTAGAAATTTCTTTATGCTTAAAACACAGAAGCGTACAAACACAGACTGAAATAGAACTGATTTATAATCATCACATACTACAGTAGCAAACATTACAGTACAATACATTACCGTGTGACGGCTGGTGTAATTTTGGTGTACTGGTCCATGTATTTTGGTGTATTTTTAGTGTACTGGCGTAGTTTTTAGTGTACTGGCGTTTTTTAGTGTACTTGTGTATTTTTAGTGTGTTGGTGTTTCTTGGTGCATTTTTTGCTGTACTGGTGAATTTTTGGAGTACTGGTGAATTTTGGGTGTAGTGGTGTATTCATTGGAGTACTGGTGGGTGTATTTTTGGTGTAGTGTTTTACTTTAGTATACTGAGATTTGGTGTACTTGTGTATTTTTCCTGTACTGGTGTACTGGGTGTACTGGTATATTAACTGGAGTACTGGTGTATTTTTGGTTTACTAATGTATTGTGGTGTACTGGTGGGTGCATTTTGTTTTTTTGGTGTGTTTTGGTGTTTCAATACTGGTGGGTGCATTTTGGTTTATTGGTGTGTTTTTGGTGTGCTGGTGGGTGTATTATGGTTTATTGGTGTATTTTTGGTGTACTGGTGGGTGCATTTTGTTTTATTGGTGAATTTAGTGTACTAGTTTTGGTTTACTATGGTTTAACGTTTGGTGCATTAGTGTATTTAGCTATTATTTAACTTTTGGTGTAGTGCTGCTGTAATTTTTAGTGTACTGGAGTTGAATTTTTTATTTACTTGTGTATTTTGGTCTAATTGGGTATTTTCGGTATACTGGTGTGTGTGCATACTGGTGTGTATTTTGGTATGCTGTGGTATTTTTGGTGTACTGGTGTGTATATTTTTTCTTTACTTTTGTATTTTGGCATAATGGGCTATTTTTGGTCTACTGTGTATTTCTGTGTACTTGTGGGTGTTTAACAGTGTACTTATATTTTGGCGTTCTATGTACAGTGGAACCTCGGATTACGAGCACAATTCGTTCCGGAAGCGGGCTCGTATTCCAAAAGACTTGTAAACCAAATTTTATTTTCCCATAAGAAATAATGGAAACTCAAATTATTCATTCTACAGCCCAAAAAAATAAATACATAAAAATAATTAATACAAAATATAATGTAAAAATAAAACAAATTACCCTGCACTTTATCTTTAAAAAAAGTTTTAAAAAATCCCGACAGATAAGTGTTTCCGTTTGTGCACGCAGGCGCTGTGTGTGTGTGTGTGTGTGTGTGTGTGTATGTAATGTGCTTGCGCACACGCGCATACACAGACACACACACACATTAACGGAGAGACTGTTTTATCAGAAAAATTTTCAAGGAACATCGCTAGTCACACTCGCGTGAGCGCATAGTAACATTATCACTGCTGTAAAGTAAAAAAACAAAAAACAAAACAAAAAAAAAAACAAATGGACCGGCACTTTACCTTTGAAAAGAATCGCGACAGAGCTGAGTTTCTGTGTAAGGCAGAGAGTGTGCATCTGTATGTGTGTGTGAAGCCGAGAGGAGGAGGGGGTGGGAGGGGAGCTGTAAAGGAGAGAGAGAGTGTGTGTGTTGTTGTGAGTGAAGGAGCACGGTGTCAAATTACGCGCACACACACACACACACACACTCTCGCCTCTGTCGCGATTCTTTTCAAAGGTAAAATGAAACACGACAGGCGAAAAAATGGATCTTTACCCTCTAATGAGACTTGATTTTGCTTTATAAGTGCGCACACACACACACGTGCGCTGTACAAACACGCTTACAAAAACAAAATAAATATATGTTTTACACACACACGTGGTCACAGTGTTATAGAAAACAGTGCACGCGTGCACGGATGTTGATTATACCAGTAAGAGACGAGCACTAAGACCCAGCAGCGGAGACGATTACCCACAATTCCGCAGCGCGAGAGAGAGAAAAACCGTTGGCTCAGTTGTGATCACAAGACACACGGCTCATAAACCAAGACATACTCGTTTTTCAAGTCAAAATCTATTAAAAATTTCTTGCGGAACACTTGTAAACCGCGTTACTCGTAATCCGAGGTTCCACTGTATTTTGGTGTAGTGATGTAAATGAGGATGGGTTCTCTGTTGAGTCTGGTTTCTTGTCAAGTTTCTTCATATTGCCATCTCAGGGAGTTTTTTCTTGCCTTTTCATACATATATCTTCTTGGATTTCATACACATTTCTATTACTTTGATTTGATTCTGTAAAACCATTGTTCAAAGCGCTATACAAATAAAATTGAATTGAATTGAATATTTTGGCCTAATGTGTATTTTGGTGTACTAGTGTGTATCATTTGGGTGTACTGGTATAAATTTTAACTCTGTGATGAACTAGTGTAAAAATGTCAGAGTTTTATAGAAATAATCAATCACTTAATAACACACAAGGTTGTGGTGAAAATGAAAGTGTATTGATGGTCAATATCGTTTCGTTAATAAAAATTGAACTGGTTGGCAGTAAAACGCCCCAGGACATGGTGTTATTGGACCGTAATCGACTTTGAGGTGGAAACAGGAAATTAGTTTCATCGCACCGTCTCATTGTTGATTATCGTTCTGTAACCACACAGTACAGAGTGTTCAATTCCTTGTGCAACCCTATCATTCAGTTGTGAGTAAACACCACGACACTGGCCTAATGGAAAGGTTGAAAGCATACGTGTGTGTTTTCAAACACGGTCCCGATGTTCTCGAGATGAACAAAACAGCCGAATTGCGGCTGCATAAGAAGCAAAGTGATGGTGGATCGCTGCTTTGAAAAGCAGTTGATGCTTTTACAGAAAGCTAATTTACGACTAAAGAGAGCCACTTGCCAAAGGTAATTTTTTTTTTTTTTTTTTTTTTGTCAAAGGTAAATTTTTTTTCTTCTCTCAGCGAGATGATAAAAAGCCTGCTTGGCTCGGTGACTAATGACGGACGCAGCACTTGTCTGCGTGAGCACTACGGCCCAGGAATATCATCAAAGGCTGCGGCGTGCTTCAATTTCCATTTCTCAACCCTACGTGTTATAGTCATTAGGCAGGAAGATGCCGCTTTAATCAACAGAGGACTTCAAAGGTGCGTGTTCCCGTGACTAATGTTAGCCTTGTGCTTTTTTATCGAGCTTTTATGCCATGTGATAACACGGAGAGGGAACATGACAAAGGACACTAGTGCGCTTTTTTCACAAGCTACATAGACCTCCTACTTAGTTCTGGTACCTTTATAATATGTGCGATTGCTACTCTCGCTGGACGGCTTACTTTTCTCTCTCTCTTTTTTTTTTAGGAATCAAACAAACAAAAAAAAAACTCTTTGGGACGTGCTGTCGCTGAACAATAATTAATAAGTGTGATGTGATGGATCAGCGCTACACTTGCTTTCACAGAATGTCTGTTATTTATATGACAGCATGAAGTGTTTTATTCCAGAATGTAAATTACTAACATTACAGCTTCACTCTGACACTGGAGACTCATTCCTTAAATGCTGTTCAGAATTTTTCTTTTTTTTTTTTCTTAACTTGGGAAATATACCGTTTCTGTATCTGTACTGCTCTGTAAGCTAACTATCTACCAGTTATGCTAACGATCTGCTTATTAGGCTAATTGACCTACATTTGTGCTCCATCCAAGTCTTGAGTCCGTCACCACCATCATATACCGCATCGTCATAACGCTCATATCTTGGAGCTCAGAATCTAGACGCACGTTTTCACTCGATACTAACTGCCCCTGAAGAAATCGTTGACTCATATGAACTATGGGTAAATAACTAGCGTAATGAATAAGCACAGTGTGACCCTTCCGCTGAAACAAACAAGCTTCTCATGATTGTTAAAAATAATTCTGCTTCTGCTGTTTTCAGACCCGGAGCCATGAATCCCGCTGTAGAGAACAATCGTGCAGAAAACCTGCAATGACAAGCACAAAGTTTCAGCATTTCCCTCTCAGTGCAACACTTTCTTACCCATAAACAACCATTTCTCACACATCCTGTGCACACGCACACACACGCACACAAAACACAAAACACAACGCCTCGAGTCATCACTCTGTGGGGACGCGTGACATAACTTTTTCACACTCTTCGTCTTCCCCCTCCTCGGTTCCCCTGCTGTGAACAAGTGTGTTTGTGTGTGTGTGTGTGTGTGTGTGTGTGTGTGTGTGTGGAGGCAGAGCTGCTATCATTCTTTAAACCTCCTCTGAGGCCGAGGAGCAGGACCGAGCCATAGCAGTAACACAGCCAACATGGCACCATGTCTCTGTAGATTTCACGCCACAGTAAAAGTAATTATAGCTACAGGGACGTTTCGTCTTCACCAGATCTAAAATCCTGAACCTCATCAAACCTGTGAAACATATTTAAGAAAATAAAATTGTGATATGATTCAAATAAAAAAAATTAATACTGAGACTAAAAGGCCACGCTATTAGGGCTACACCTCCATCACAGAGACTGACAGGTAGAAAAACCAGGCCTCCTTCTGGGAGGCACAGTGGCCATTCCTACTTTATTTTGTACTTTAAAAATGGACAAATAAGAGTGTAGAATCCAGCCACATTCTCTTATTTGAAAAGGTACAATGGCCACACCTCCTTTTTTGGATTGACACTTTCATTGTAACTCACAGACTTGAAGGCCACGCCTCCTACACTAGGACAATCATAAAGACCACACCTTCTACATTAGGACAATTATAAAGACCACGCCTCCCACAGTAGGACAATCATAAAGACCACGCCTCCCACACTAGGACAATCATGAAGACCACGCCTCCTACACTAGGGCAATCATGAAGACCACATATCCTACACTAGGACAATCATAAAGACCACGCTTCCTACAGTAGGACAATCATAAAGACCATGCCTCCCACACTAGGACAAACATGAAGACCACGCCTCCTACACTAGTACAATCATAAAGACCATGCCTCCTACACTAGGACAATCATAAAGACCATGCCTCCTAGAGTAAGACAACCATAAAAGACATCATCTCCTGCACTAGGACAATCATAAAGACCACACCTCCTACACTAGGACAATCATGAAGACCACATATCCTACACTAGGACAATCAAGAAGACCACGCCTCCTACACTAGGACAATAATAAAGACCACGCCTCCTAGAATAGGACAACCATAAAAGACAACGCCTCCTACAGTAGGACGATCATAAAGACCACACCTCCTAGAATAGGACAATCATTAAGACCATGCCTTCTACAGTAGGACAATCATAAAGACCACATCTCCTAAACTTAAACAATCATAAAGATAAGATGTCCTCCTAGATAAGGACAGTCATACAGGCACTACAGCAGATAGTTATAAATATTACACCTCCTTTACCGGGATTGACTGGCACAGAGGACACACCTTTTTCGTTAGGATACGTTTTCATAAACCTCTCTCCTCTCACAGGTATAGAGGACACGCCCCCTACACTGTTATTGACAGCCATAAAGGCCACGCCTCCTTCACTTACACTGACAGGTCCACAGGACAGGTCTGCTCCACCGCAACAATTCCTTTTTGACTAATTCTAAACCTGAGATTTATTAGCCGTTTTATTAAAACCTCTAAAGTAAATTGATGTATCACAGTGTGACGTGTCAGCGCAGGATACTCTCCATCGACAGCCAGCTGCCTTCATAACCTTTATTTCAGCCTAGTGTCACTGGGACAGAGGGGTGTTATTACATCAGGTGATGAACGAGCTCCTGCTTATGCCATCTTGTCCTTGAGGCCACCAACAGTTCACGACACTCATAACTCTGGTTAAGTGGCCGAGTCTGAAAGCTCTAGACTGTTTCATTTCAGGTGCCGAGTTACTGGTTAATTCAGTAATCTGCAGGTTGTCAATAATAATTATTTTGGAGTCTACATGTAATTGATTGATATTCCTTCTCTAAAAGGCAAATTTATTCATGGAAGTAATCGAAGGAGAGGCGCTGTAGGTGCTCGTGATGAGCCGAGGGTGAGTCGTGGATGTGTTGTGAGCCAGAGGATCAGATAAAAGCAGAAGCCTGTGGTCCATCGCTCCTTAGCTCACTCCTGTGTACAGGCCTGCAGACCAATCCTCAGCTTGGACAAGGAAACCCCAGGTGGGAAGGGAATATAAATTCCTCTGTAGCGTATGGTAAGCAGCTCTGCAGACAGTTTTTTTGCCCAAGGCTTTGCCGCAGGGTCACAGCGGTGTCCAAATACTCAGAATACTGGTGGCTCACAGCTCTTGTTTTGTGGAGCAATGATTATTAAAGATCAATTCACTACTGCAAGATCTATGGTCGCAGAGGAAGCTAGTGCTCCCTGCAAAGCTTTTCAGAAATGTTATAAAGAGAGACAGCTAGGGGGGATCGGATATGATGGTGCAGACAGAAAGGATTGTCTAGTCAGTATCAGAGTACAGCATGTCCCAGAAACTTCATGGACGTCCAAGATATGTTTGGATGGCCAAAGTTTCAAGGATATACTGTATAATATATATATCACTGTATGCAACAACATATTCCGCAGATTTCTTTGTCCATTCTTGTCTCGTTTTCCCTCAGATGGTGACACTATGATCTGGTTTCAGGGAAGACGACAACGTTTCTCAGTTCTCTTTTCTCCGTATTGTCTCAGTTTGGTGTCACAGCACTTTAAAAAAAAAAAAAAGGCTTCGCAATTACATCCAGTCGCCTCTGGCATGTCAAGTGCCTTGGCTGAAATGAAGTTTATGGCTTACTGGCTTGGTTTATCTTTTATTTGCAAAGGATTTGAAAACGTGTGCTAATCATGACGCTTTTGTTTGTCCAGAAGCTCTGATATGGATCCAATGAACCGAGACATGGATTGAGCTAAAACATAGCCTGGAGATTGGATTGTTTTTAATCAAATCTACTGACATGGCACATATGTTACACGTGATGTTGGATGGTTATACTGAGTTTTGATTTCGGGTTATTCTTACTACAGGGCAAGAAAATGATAAGGAAAATATTGCTGAAGGTATAAGGTAGAAAATTTTTTTTGTCATTTGTCAAATTTTGAGTGTTAAAAGAGTTTTTTTCATTTCATATTTTACTTAAATAATTCTCAACAAATTAATTATATAACAAAAACTAATGAAGTGCCAAAAGTGTAAAGCATAAGGACAATAAAAAACAAAAACAAAGCTGTCGAAAACTCTGCTCTTAACAAAGCCGGTAAATTACAATGTCCAACCCTGCATATCACCAGCGCCCTCTGGTGGTGTGCAAGTTAATAGATAAATAAACTACAGAAAAATATTTTGAAAAACAAACATTATCCATTAATACCCTTTAAATCTGACAAACTCTTTAACACAAATTAACCGATTAATAATTATTCATTAACATCTCATACTGAATATTTAACAATGACTAACAGAGTGTTCCCTAATGTGCACATCCTTAATATTTCTGGATGTTCACTGCTATCATTTTTTATTTCTATGTCATCGCCAAAGACTGCTTCAGGAATTAACATTTGGCTTTTGATGTTCAGTTTTGATGAAGGAAATGTTTGAGTTAAATATTTTGCCGTGGGAGAACGTTACGAATCTGTTGGCTCCTTCTTGCTGATGGATTAAATCTGACTGCGTCAGCATGAAAGCTAAACATTTAATACCACTACGACTTAAAGTCTGACCAGGACCGTGAGCAGGAGTGTGTGAGAATGGCAGCATGGATACAGGTCCTAGTGTTAGAGAAGGAAATCTTGAAGTTGTTTCAGTGTCTCGATTCGGTGAACCTGTTAAATGGTTCGTTCAGCTTAATGGTGCGTTCAGATGTGCAGGCTGATCTGATCACAGAGCTTTCTAAAACAAATAATCAATGCAATGTGTTCTTTTTATAATATGCTTGTTTGTCTGTGTTGTGTGGAACCGTTTTCACACGTAGCTCAACACACACTGCTGGCGCTCCAGCTGTGACACAACCAGCCTGAATGGGATTCATTAAACACACTGACTGAACTGATTCTCTGAGCGAGTCGAACAAGCAGTACATCTGGTTTACATCTGACTCATTGAACAGGAAAGCTGAGCATCTTGTTTTGACTTGAAGATTCACTGACTCAATCACAGACCCGCTGAATGTGACACGAGTGAATCTCAATCTCGATTAAAAAACGATTGAATGACTCAATCACAGACCCGCTGAATGTGAGAAGAGCGAATATGGGTTATGATTGACAGACAGAGTAACTCACTAATTGATTTGCAGAATGAAAGAGAAATTAATCTCAGTCATACCTGAAAGATTCAATGATTCAATTACTGACTCACATAATGAGAGATTAATGAATCTTAATCATGATTCAATAATTCTTTCATTGTATGAAAGCTGACAAGAGAATGAAATAGGAATGAATCAAAGTCCTGACCGAGAGATTCACTGACTCCCAAACTGACTCACTGAATGAAAGAGGAATGAATCTCAGTCATGTCCAAAAAAGCCACTGATTCAGTCACTGACTCACAGAATGAGAAAAGAGTGAACGCCAATCTTGATTCACTGATTCTTACAGACTCTACATTCACTGATTCACTGACTACACTGATTCATTGTATGAAAGTAGTGAATCTCAGTCATGACCGAAACATTTGTTGCCTCACTAATTAGCCCATGGAAGGAAAGAATTAATCTCTGTGCTCTCCAAAAGATTCACCGACTCACTAATTTACTTCTCAAATGAAAGATAACCAAATCTCAGTCGTCATGACTTGAAGAGCCACGGATTCAATGAATGTCTCGTTGAATGAGAAATGATTCATTGATTCATACATACTCTAGATTCACTGATTCAATGACTCATTGTATTACTGTAAAGGAGTGAATCTCAGTCATGGCAGAAATGTTCAAGGACTCACTAACTGACTCTTAGAATGAAAGAGAACAAATCTTAGTCTCGCTAAGAGATTGACTGATTCACTGAGGACCAAATTAAAGTCTTGATTAAGAGATTCATTGGCTTACCTAATCAGTGAATCTCAGGTTTGACCAAAAGATTCACTGACTCACTAATTGACTTGCGGAATGAGAGAGAGGAACAAATCTTAATATTAAATCACTGATTCATACAAACTCTAGATTCACTGATTCACCAACTATACTGACTCATTGTATAAAAGGAATGAATCTCAGTCATGACAGAAGCTTGACTTGTGGAATGAAAGAGAACAAATCTTAGTCTTAATTAAGAGATAACAACTCTCAGGTTTGACTACAAGATTCACTGCCTCAATATTTGACTTGCAGAATGAAAAAAGGAACTAATCTCAGTCATGATGAAAAGGCTCACTGACCCGCACAGAATGAAAGAGGAAGGAGACTCAGTCATGACTCACTAATTCATACATACTCTAGATTCACTGACTACACTGACTCACTGTATGAAAGACGTGACTTTCGGTCATGACAGAAAGATCCACAGCCTCACAAACTGACTCGGGGAATCAAAGAGGATCAAATCTCAGTGGTAACCCAAATGATTCACTGACTCATTTAATGAGAAGATAGAATCTCAGTCACAAACAACAGATCAGCGTGTAACATAAATCTACTTTAACTTCTCAACCAAAACCAGCTCTTAATGAAGATATTTGAATTGGTGGACTACTACTCTGAGTGCGTATTTATGTCAAACTGTGATTACTTTGTAGTTAAAATTTAAAGTACTGCAAGTACCTACTTGTTAAGTCCTGGCAGTGTGTTATTAACAGACAGTTATGAGCTGTAAGCGAGCCCTCTGCGCGGCTGTGCGATTTTTCCCCCCGCGTCACCAAATGCTAATTTGCGCTTCCCCTCCTTACATTTGCTTAGTTAAACACAGGCCTCGGACTCATCTTAATGGCTTTTTAAGTCAGTTACGTTCATGTGGAGATTTTTAGTCTCCTCCAGGGAGGGATGGGATCTGAACAAAGCGGCGCTGCAGATGGTGCGCTTCTCTTCTCGCTGCTTTCGTTCGCTGTCATGGCTGTGGTGCTTTAATAAGATGTGGTACGGTTAAGACCATCATGCTGTGCTGTTTGAGGTAGAAATCCCTCTTAGCGCTGACCTCAGTAAATGGTTCGTGATTGCGTCTTCTAATAGACAGCTAGCATTGCACGCTCGATCTCGAGGACTTAAGTGGCTGCCAAATGTGGCATGTCTGGCACTACGTTAACACTAACGAGCGACGCGGAGCTACGATTTGATTAATTTCGTTTGTCTCCATTCTATGCAAATTAGGTAGAATCACAAAAGAGGGACAAAGCCAAACTCACAGTACGATTGAACAATCAAATTAAACATCGTTTGAATAAAACCATACATTTTTACCCAGATTTGTATATTATGTGTGTATAACTTGTTAGAAATGTTATAAAGAGATTTATTTAAAGCCAAAAAAGTTCCGGAGACAACCTCCAAGACATGCGCAACTTGTAAATTAGTGTCGAACGGAAAGGTGGGGTAAATTACATAGATTTGGCAACCCAAATTAGATCTGAGATTATTGACCTAACTGAACGACCTTCTGTATGCATGTTAAGCCAGGAGATGTTTGAAAGAAAAGTGATGGTCTCAATTTCATGTCGAATTTAATTTACTGGAGAACTAGAACTGTTCACCTCCCCAGCTTTAAAAAAAAATGTTTCTCTATCTTTCTCAAAAAAAAAAAATCCCTAGGTAATCATTTTTGTAGCAAGCAATTATCTCCTTTCAGAGTAATTTGCATAATTATGAAATGATTCAACGGCTTAAAAGGTGCTCGTTCAAGTGTCAGATTTTGGTAATTTTTGGTTATAACCAAAGGTTAAAATGAATTAATTTAAAAGTAATCAAATCATTCAATTTTTTTTAGAGAGAGAGAGAAAAGTTTTCACAAAACATATTTCATTTACTGGATGCCAAAGTTGCTGAGTGTTGAGAGTTAAAGCTAGCTGGAGCCGAGTGAAAAAAAAAAAAAAAAATATATATATATATATATATATATATATATATATAGATAGATATAGATTTTTTTCTGCTATTTTATATTGTAATATAAAAAGATAACGTTTAAAAAAAAAAAGGATTGTGTTGCAGTCTTGTAATCACTTCTTCAACCAAGTATGAAGAAAATTCAAAGTGAAACATCTCTAGGATCTGAGTAATAATAACCACAGTGTTGGGACGATGCAGGTTTATTGCAGTGTGACTCAGAGTTTAATTCTGTACTGTGTCTGGTTTAACTGAGAGAATAATAAAGAAGTGGGAAGTTGGGAAGTAAGTGGGGTTTATATATACACACATATATATATATATATATATGTGTGTGTGTGTGTGTGTGTGTGTATATGTATATACACACACACACATTAGCAGTCAAAAGTTTGAACTACTAATTCCATGGTCTTTCCAGATTTTTATTTCTTTCTACACTGTAAAATAATACTGAAGGCATTTATCCAAAATACACCATAATCTCCTTTGAACAGTTTATATTGAGATGTATATCTGCTACTTCTGCTCTGTGAAGCTTCATAACGGCTCTAATCTGAGGTGCTGTTTGTTAATTGGTGATTTCTGAGGCTGGCGACTCTAAATTAACTTCCCCTCTGCAGCAGAGGTACGTTTTGGTCTTGCTTTCCTGGGACAGTTTTATCATGGAGCTTGATGGGTTTTACAAATGCACTTGACAAAATACTGTTCTTGTAAGAACTGTTCCAGAACAGCTGACCTTCATGTCTTAAAATAACAACTGACTGTTGTTGTTGTAACTTAATTACCTAATACCATATGTGTTATTTCATGTATATATATGTGTGTGTGTGTGTGTGTGTGTGTGTGTGTGTGTGTGTGTGTGTGTATAATGTATATATACATTGACAGACCAAATGTGAGTATAAAGTGGAAATGTTCTCAAGAACCGTACAGAGGACTGAGAACACAACAGTGTTTGAAAACTCTGTGTTTGAAAGCAATCTAAATAAAGAAATTGGTCTTTACCATTATGATGATGTGTTTTTACGATGATCTCTCTCTCTCTCTCTCTCTCTCTTTTGCCCCTCATGTAGGATGGTAGACTATGGTAGATAATGTCACCTCAACTAAACATTGTTTTGTACATTCCTGAGAAACAGGATAAGGTTTGGAGGTTTTGCTAGAACCCCACACACAGCATCATGAAAATATCACAGCTATGAATTACAAGTAGTACAGTCGGTAAGCGGTGTAATCCCTTTTACAGTATAATCAGCCTGCCAAGTCATCAACATAAAGAGGCTCTTCTGAAAAGCAAATTGGACAGCTAGCAGTTGTGAGATTCTTTTTTTTCTGAGTGAGAATAATTTGCCACAGCTTCCATTAATTTCAATTAAACTAAACGCTCTATTCTGCTCCAGCAGCTTGATTTGGCATTGTTATCATTTCAGAAATGGTTTGTGCAGCATGAAAGGAAAACTTTTGGTAATCATTTTAGCGTTCAGATTATTGATGGGATCGATTTTTTTCTTTTTCAGATTGAGATGGAAACATTTCAACCTCTTTTAGCTTATTCAAATGGAGCCGAAAAATGTTTAAATATTGTATGAATTTATATTTTGTTCTCACTTCAATTTACTTTAAGAGGTAAAGAAATAGATCCTGATTACTGATTATATCCTTCCATCCTTCTCAGATATTTTATTATTATTTTTTGAAGGTGTAAATATATGGCTTACCAAATTTACGACTAGTCAGTATTCCGGTACAGAACACATTTCATCCTCCAGTATCCAAGGTCACGTTGACCCAACTTAAATCTAACTGTTTTCTTGACACATTCTAAATGAACTTCAGTATCAAGTCAGCGCTCAGATAGCCTGCTCGATGTCACGTGCTAAGCTGTGGCGTTTTGCGGGGATTGATCTGGAGGTTCAGCAGATGCTGGCTGAATGTTAATGAGTTTCCGAGCCTCCCTGACGGCCTTGTGAGTCATCTGGATTGTGAAGCTGCACCGCTCATGCCCCATTGAGGCAGCGCAGTGCAGCCAGTGCTGAGCGCTAGCTGTGCTCGGCATGCTAATGGGGTGTTTTGTGACTAGCGCTGATGGTGTGGGAGAGAATGCCACTGATTTTGTGAATGGGGCTTTGCGAGGCTGCAGCTGGGAATGGGTGCTGATGATTCTGTCAGCATCACCGGCAATTCAGGCTTTAAGATAAACGTCCCTTGTGCATGAATTACAGCTTGTTAAAAGGGTAGCAAAAGATGGAGGAGGGGAGGAAGCGAGGCAAGCTGTGAATGACATTCAGAAATATTGTAGGCCGAGACGGCACACTGAGGGAACGGTGCGGTGCCGGTATGAAAGTTTAATGTAAGTATTAAGAGCCTCTGACTGGTTGAAGAACATCGCATGTAGCAAACACGCTTCATTTTCTTTTTTGAAAAGCTTGCTTAGCATTGGAATCTTTTCTGTGGTTTTCAGATCCGCTACCATCAAAATTTGGTAGCACAAGTTTAATTATTCCTGTAGTTACCGAATATTCTAGAATACCCTTTAAGAAAGATTTGTTGGTTTCTCCACCAGGTGGCACCCTCCAGGCCTGTAGACTCACTCAAGCAAGGATCATGTTCTAAAACAGAACAACCATGAAAAGCTTAGGGGCCAGCCATGCTCGTCACTTGTCGGACTCCTGCATGCCTGTGGCAGGTCCCCAGGAGCCGATATGCCCCTTGACCCCAGACCCCCATGGGACATTCCTCCTGAGTCCTGCCATCGGCCATTATGGCACTCTGGATCCCCATATGCACCACTTCCCTCCAGCAAGCCCCATCGCTTTGCAGTCCGACTGCCTGCTGCCACTCAACAACCAGCTGACCACCAGCAACACCTTTCCTCACTTCCAGTTCCCATCCCAGGTCAATCAGACCGACTACACTCAGGTAGGAATTTAAAGAAATTGGGACTTTCATTTTCATACCTAAAATGCTTCTTCTGTAAATATACATACATCAGATACGCACAAGAATCTTATGGTAGTTTTTATACAGGTATGCTTTGCCCACTTCTATTCCAAGTCCACACCCCAGGTGTCCTATAAACCTTTCTGTGCAACCTTAATTATACAACTAGTACACCTTTTTTTTTACAGTAGTTGTATTTGTATATGTTTGATTAGTTAATCCTGAATAATGTATTCTTATTTGGTTTAGTCATTTGAATATAAAGTTTAAAAGAAGTTTAAACTGAGCATGTGTGGAGTGAAAATATGTATGGACACCACAATGAATAACGTATTCACAGTAAGGATTCACAAAAGAAATAAAACATACATAATGTCTTTATTTTGCACTTAATTCTTATACAGCACATACACAATAGTGTAGCCGTTCCTAGCTCAGTCCTTGGGAATTACACATTGTGATTTATTTCCTTCTCCAACTACATTTGACCAGGTTAATTTGCAGTTTATTACCTGGCCCAGAGGCAGAAATAGAACAGAAATGTGGACTCGCAGTTCCCCAAAGACTGGGTTAAGATCATCTGAAATAGTGCGTATTGCTGAATCCAGCAGGTCTAAAATTTTCCTTTTCGTTGCAGCAGGGTTGCGTGTCTCAGTCAGCCTCTCGCACTGGCACCCTCACCACCTCCGCATCTATGGGAATGGGCTTAGGTCTAGGACTGACGGTTCCGCCAATGATCAGCAGCGGTACGGCGACCATCTCCTCAGCTGCAGCAGCCAAGATGAACCGCATCCCAACTGGCCTGCTGGACCAGCTAGAGCACCATGTTCCACTGCAACGTGATGGTTTTAGCACGCTTCAGTTCCACAGACGAAGTCGTGGTTCCAAGCAGCGCAGCGAGAGCCCTGGTCGCATCCGCAATCTGGTGCACTCTGTCCAAAAACTGTTCTCCAAGACGCAGTCTGTGGAAGGCTCAGGTGGCAAGGGGACAATTCAGGGAGCCGACAGCACCAAGGCCACACGCCGGTCCAAGAGTAAAGACAGAGCCAAAACCGAAGGTGCAAAGAGACGGGGCCGGCCAAACCTTTCTGGGTTCTGGAGCTCAGATGACGCTCTGGAGGATGAAGCAAAGACACAGGAGGCAGCTGGTCCACTGGCTGTAGCTTATCGTAACCCATTGAGCATGATGACGCTGGGCAGGGCAGTGTCAGACAGCCAGGCGCCTCCCAGAACGACCTTACAGGGCTACAATACTATTGCAGCTCACCGTTCTCTCAAGCCCTCTAAGAGCAGTGGAGAGCTGAAAACCCAGACACTGTCCTCAACTGGTGGAACAGCAGGGGATGGCACACTGGCAAAAAGAGGCTCATGGTCAACTCTTACTCTAAGCCAGGCTCGACAGGTGCTGCAGAAAGGCACGGCCACAGTGAACCGGACACTGCTGAAGTCCAAGTCCTACCACCAAGAGCTGGCCACCAACTTCCTACAGGTAAAACAGGATTCGTGGTGGGAAATTCTTAACATGTGTTTTAAATTGGTGGCAAAAACAAGCTGAAGGATGAAAAATTAAGCTTATAATAGGAAGGCTGATGTATCAATGAAGAAGAGATGTAAACAGGTGATGTGTAAGGTGATGTAGACAGGTTCTGTACAAAAAGGTTTATTAACTTTTCAGAACTTTGCAAAACATCATGGTACTTTGTGTAGCAAAATGTTGAAACGAATGTAGGTTTTGAAGGAAATCATTTGGAAAATGTCCAGATCTGAATCGCAGTTGGTAATCAAATTTCATACAGAGATAATGGTTCACCCACAGACTTAAATGCCATTTAGGTGCACTCAAACCTGTAAGAATTCATTGAACATTAAACATTTGCTACTTTAATCAGAAGCCCTTTAAGGACTAGAGCAATACTGAGGTGAGCGGATTGGATGTTACTTTGTGCTGGAATTATTCCAGGTTCCTGTTGGGGAGTGGAGTGCTACGCTAGGTAAAGCAGCGGGAGCGGGAGGAGAGATCCCATGCAGGAGAATGCGCAGTGGCAGCTACGTTAAAGCCATGGGTGACCCCGAGGACAGCGAACAGTCTGACAGCCCTCCTTCACCAAAACCATCGCCAAAAACAGCCGCTCGGCGCCAGAGCTACCTAAAGGCCACACAACAGTCACTCAGCGAACAACAGCCGCCTCTGCCGCCTCGCAAGTAAGTTAGACGTGCATGCTTACTTTCGTTTTTAAAAAGCAAAATGATGTTTGCAGTGTACATACGATGTTAGTTTATAGGAATTAAGAACGTCATGGAAAGGAGTCTTTTCTATCAAACTAAACAACCAGAAAACTTTTTTTGTTCGTTAGTTTCTTTTTGTTTCTGAGCTCCAGGAATGATACGGTCATGTTTACAAACTGAACATGTCTACAAAGCTACTGACTCTTACACTACAGTAGACAACCTTTTTAAACGTGCAAAGCAACATTCTGCTAGTTAGACATACTGTATGCTAACAGCACTACTGGCAAGAACCACATGCTACCAGCAGATGGCACTATCTTAGTATAAAATGTCGGATGCTTTCCTCTTTGACAGTTCTTTGTTTTGACACTGTTCCTTTATTTTTTATTCGGAGCCACCTACTAAGAGGTTTCAAACCATCTCCTTTACGATTTGTACAAAATTTCCAATATACAATATTATAAAATAATATTGGCTTAGAATTATTCATTTCCCCACTTCTACTGAACATCACCTAACAGTGTAGTGGTATAAAAATGACACTGAGTCATCCCTACACTATATCCTCTTATACCTTCATGCTGTTAACTGATAACACGAGTCTATGATTTTTTTAGCCACCATGAATACATGAATACACCATAACAGAGTCTGAAACTGAAAAACTGCCATAACTGAAAAATGGATAAGAAGCATGAAGAAGAACCAGCATGAAACCAGCATGACGGAATTTATCTTTGAGTCAAAATCTCAGAGACAATTTACATAGAGCTCAGCAATCCTTAAATTCTCTCTGAAATGTGATTTTTGGATATTGTAGTGCATCAAATATTAAAAATATATATATTGTCTATTCACACTACTGCACTGGTCCTCCATGGCTTATCGCTGCGTTAAAAATTCCAGTCTTCTCTAAAGCCAGGTTTGCTCTCATTTTATTTATAAAAAGTTACATACGTAGAGAATGTATTTGGACAAAAAACATGGCAGTTATATGCAGCCTCAGGTAGGTCAATCTTTTGGGTGAAAATTCCACTAGTCCTCTTGCTTGTATAAGCAAAAGCAGTCTTTAATCCATTTGGAGCAGGTCGAAAGTATAGTGCTAGAATCAAAGCTCTAAACCAATCTCTATGAACATGGAAGTGTCTTTGTTTTTTATAATGCTCCACCTGCAATGCCATCCCCACCCAACTTGCTGACAGATATCGCTCATGTCCATTTATGCGGGAGCACTACGGGGTGGTGTGGGCACCTCTACAGAACGCCTACTCCATGCAGCACCTAGCAAGGTCAGTGGCACAGAACCACCTGAGCACCACCTGAGCAACGCCATAGATCCTCCCTGACTACATCTAACCACTCTAGAGACCATGGCTTTATCCTGACTTCCCACAATAATCACTTGTCTCATCATCGACCTATTCTTTTCCTTCAGCCCCCATACATGGACTGAAATAAAACAAAAAGGCTGCACTAATATGTGGTCACCAATCAGTGTTTGGATTTTTGTGAAGGAACTCACTATTTAGGCATAATTTAGTCATAAAATTTACACTGAGAAAAATGAGATTGTTAGAATGACATTGGTCAGTGTTAGCAACCCTAGTCCAGGAAAACCCACTGTTCTACAGTATCTCCACTAGACCCCCAATTCAGTCAACCTTCAAATGTAGAACTTTGAGGTTTACTACATGCGACACTGTGATCCCAATAAAATCTTGGATAAATTTTATTGTTATATTCTAACTGGCTAACAGCTCTAGATTTTCCATATCCAAAATGGTTGTCTGATCAAGATATGCTACTCAAAATCTTAATATGGTTTACTTAACTTACTTAGGTTGAACATTTCACAAAGTTGCATCGTCATCTTCAGCAAAAATGGTCACATGACTGAAAACTACTTTTCCAGAGAGAATGTAAAGGTTCTGTTGAGAGAAGCAAGGGACTTCCCAAGAAGAATTGGGGAGTTCACGGAAATCTAAGTTCTTCTCCAAATGCTTTCAGATTACCAACATCGGTTATGTGATCAATTAACTGAAGAAGATGAAACAATGTTGAACGTTGTTGATACGTAAGTTTCATATTAAGATTAGAGATGCCAGAGGAGCCAGTTCTTACTGTTCTTATTTAATCTGTGCAATTTAATCAATTGGCTTATTTAACCAAAATTATTCTTGTTTTGCGAGATTATTGCTTCTTCTTTTTAATGGGCAGATTGTGTACCACAAGAAAATTGGCAGAAAAATTTAAAAGATTATTGCTTTGTATGAGGCATGGCATTTAAACAATTAACAACACAAGTTGCACAGCATTGTAATGTTCATTAAATACTGTAAATCGATGCACCTATAAATCTCCTGACCAATCACAGGCAAACAGTTTGGTGAACATAGAAAAAAGAATTTCACTGTACAATTATCTGCTTAAATTGGCTGAAAAAAATATAATATTGGCCTTGACATTAGAAAACAAAAGAGGCATTTAAACAACCAGATGAACAGGTACTGTCGGACCAGTGTTGGGAAACACTGACTACTCTATGATTACTTGTAAGTCACAACAATAAGTGTTTTACTTTAAATGTGTATAACTTGCTAACCATGAGATGTCCTGAGACCTTCATTTCCACCTCAGAGCAGACACAGTTTGGTCCACTCACGTCCAGACTTTACTTCTCAAACACAGCTTTTAACCACTCACTCAGCGCACAGGGCAGAGGAACCATCGCAAGCGACCAAGAATGGACTAATGCTAGAACCTTGAACCCTGTAGAGAATACTTGGTCAGACAGGTAGCGAAGATCTCCTCTGTGCTGCAGCTCTTAATCATTTGTGCATGTCTGTCAGAGTAAAAGCCCGATCAGGAATTGCTGCCTGTCATCCACCATTCTGGGAGTCGGGTATATTTCGGCAATTCCTGATCAAGGCTTTAAATTATCCCGTTAAACCTTTCTGACCTACTTTTTCCCCCTCTGTTCCTGCCTAATAAAGCTGGACAAAATCTCTTTGTACAATTCTCAATGCCCTTCTTCTTGTCTCTTCATCTATCATCATCCTTCTTCCTCTTCTCCCCCCCTGCCTACTTTCACTCTTTCACCTATCAATCTCCCTTATCCCTTCATGTCCCGCATTGTCCTTTCTTTGTCATCCTTCCTCTTTTTCATCTCTGCTTGCCTCTATTCCTTCTTATTTCCTGTCTCAATTTCTTCTGTCTCAGCTGCTTGCCATCTCTGCGAGAACTCACCACCAACCGCAGCCTGGATAACCTGGACTGCCTGGTGGGACAGAGTGAGTCTCAGCACTGGGACAGAGAAAGGAACTTCGGCTCGTCCTCACTCGGACGGGGTTCTGGGATTAGCCAGGTCAGATTTTTTACTCTTTCTCCTTTACAAGCTTTATTTTCACACACTTTGTCTCCTTGCCTGCTTGACTTCTTAGTCTTTTCTTGGTTATGATGTTCCTGTCACATTTAGGCTTATTTAACTTTCCTAAGCTGCTATACTTAACATATCCATGAATAAATATGAAGGCAGCGTGGCTTCAAGGTTGCAAGGGTCAATCACAAAACATGTCCAGAATATATTTTTATAACAGATCCTCAAGAACATACACAGTGTAAACAACTATTTCTCCTTAGAATCAACAAAACGAAGGGCTCTTACCCGTAGCTCATGTTATCCCAGACTTCAGTGCCTTTTGCAGAGCAAAGAAGCGGTTGGTGATGAAATTTTGGAAAGCTTTGATTTGCTATATCTCCTCTGCATTTAGAGTGTCTTTGAATCTCTGTACTTTGAGTGTGAAAAAGACATCGTGTTAACAAGAAGGCTGACATACAAATACTTATTTAAAAAGCTCGGATGATCTGTCTTGATGCTTGTTGTATTGCTCATACTGCATTTTGGTCTATTGACATTTAGATTAGTCTTAGTCCACCATCTTTGCTAGAGATTTAAATAAGTTTGGGCACAGGTACATCACACTACAACCAACCGAAGTATCTTATTTTGAAGAATGAAAGTTGTAACTGTATTCATGCCCTTGCCATTAATGCCTTCTGTGTTTTTAGCATCATCTTTAGTTGGAAGTTGAGGTGCAGGTGAAATATGATATTGTGGTTAATTCCAAATGTAACCAAGAACATAAGGATAAAAAAATAAGGATAGTTTGTCTCTAAAGGTTGTCCCTAAATAAACACAGCCATAAGATAAAGCCCTTTTTAGAGCTATTGTGGCTTCATATCTTTTATGTGGTTTGATTATGAGATGGTTAGTTTACTCTATTCAACTGGAACATCCTGGTTTGTCTACAATAGACAGAAAGATGGCGGCTTTCGAAC
Organism: Leiocassis micropogon; assembly: GCA_028565275.1. NCBI lineage: Eukaryota > Metazoa > Chordata > Actinopteri > Siluriformes > Bagridae > Leiocassis > Leiocassis micropogon. The sequence goes on from JAOVVA010000019.1 coordinate 16,540,751, forward strand.
TTCGTCTCTGTGTTTACATTTAGAAACGTCCCTGAGCACACAGAGCAAGCAGCGTTCCCATCTTCTCTCAGTGCTGTGGGAAATATCGCCTGCTGGTCGGACAAAGAGAAACGTCTCTCGCTTTTCCCACATCAAAAATAGGTTGAATCATTTCTGCGGAGCAGCTGCTTTACCCGTTTTCCCAGCAGGCTGTGCGGCTGAGTGAATAGCACAGTTGCCTTTTGTGCTCAGGTAGAGACAGGAACGAGTGAAGACGAGCTTGATTCACTGACGAGCAGTGCTCTGAATTGGCCTTAATTAGATTACATTTCCGTCTTCACCTTCTTTCACCGATATGTAGGTTCTTTGCGGGTTTTTTGCAATGATGAGCTTGTAACTGAACCGTAATGTTTTGTGACCTCTTTTAGGTTTCAGTAGAGTCTTTTCTTTATTTGTTCCTTTTTTTGTGCCTATCAAAGACACAGCTGTGTGACCGCACTTTGTAGGCTTCATCAGTCCATTACAAATTAAAAGACAGTAATTTATTCCTTTTATACCTCTGCAATACCCCAACAGATTTTAGTACTAATTTTTGTTCATCAAAGACTGACATGGTGTACCTTTTATTCATTTTTTTAATTACACAATAGTCGTTGGGTTTATTGTTTAGGGTTAGTGTTCAAGTCAAACCAGGACTTGTGATGAAATTTCTCCTGAATGAAGGCAGGCATTTACAGAATACTTCAAGCACAGTATGGTGATGAGACTCTTTGCCATTTGAAACGTGCAAACATTTTAAAAAGGCCGTACGTTCATAAATCACAAATCCCGGAGCCCACTGCAGTGAATATTCAGTGAGTGGAACGCATGATTCTTGAAAATCGACGGATAACTTGTAGCCAACTTATGAAAGAGACGCATCTGGCTGTGGGAACTGTACACACAATCATTCACCAACACCACTTAAACGTTACAGGAACTCGGGTGGGAGTTATTGCCACATCCCTTGTACAGTCCTGACCTCGCTCGTAGCCATTTCCACATGTTTGGCTCATTAAAGGAGTTCCTTGGAGGCCGGCGTTTCAGACGTGAAGCAGGCAGTCCGATCATGGCTCAGAAAACTTTCTACTTTGATGGTGTCCAAGCACTAGTGAAACACTGGAATAAATGCATTAGTGTAGCAGGGGATTATATAGAGAAATAAAGGGAGTTTTTACACTCAGAACTTCATATTATGTTATTCTTCACAATGAAAAGTCTCGATTTGACTTGAACGCCCATCATGCAAAGAGCTGACACTGTTCCATAAATGTTAAAGCATCTCCTCAGAGAAAACACCAAATCAGCACTTTAACAATTACACACATCCATTAAAGAGCCGCTGTAAACATCCCAGTGAATGAGCTGTTGCTATAGAAACAGTAACATATTAGAAAGAACGTGTTAATATATAGCTAAAGCTGTGATTTGCAGCTATACCTTTGTTAGATCGTGTTATAAGAAATTAATCAGATTTTGGAATTTAACAACACTGTGGTATACTAATTAAGTGCATATTTTAAATGAGTCAACACGTTATATGGTACAAAGTTAAATGGAAGTACTTCAAGTACCTTATGTAAATAAAAGAAAAACCAGTAAGTTATCTACTTGTATATACAGTAAGACATTTTATATCACGCAAAAAAAAAAGGAGTCAGTTTACTTCAGTATCAAAAACCTTTTTTTACAGAATGAGACAATTCCTCTACCTCAAATTCCCCTCAGGTTTTCCATCTCATCCCGCTATTATCCTTCCAGATGGATCAGAGCTGTCTGTGCTCGGCGGGTTACGGCCACATGGAGTCACAGGCGGTGGAGGCGCTGGATCTGCCGGCGCCGACCTGCTTCCGCTCGCGCAGCCACAGCTACGTGTGTGCCATCCAGGCCGGCTGCTCTCAGGAAGACGACTCGGACTCGGACGAGCCTCCACTGAACACCGACAGCAACACGAGTAGTGAGTCTCACAGCCTTGTCCTACAGATGTATACATCTGTCCAAAAAGTCTTAGGCACATCTAAATAAGAGAATGCAAAATAAAAAAAAAATCTATTAAAATTCTATGCTGCCTGGTCTAAAATAAGTCACTCACTTTAAGATTTAATTCAGTCACCTTTAACTTTGACAGCACACAGTATGGTGTCCAAAAGTCTTTCCATGATCATCTTAGTTGTTTTCTTGGCTTCATGCAGGACAATGATTTTATTAAAATTTTTTGTCAGGTTTCTGGTTATTAAAAAACATTGTAAACAACATAAAAAGCAGTACAGAGCTATGAAATGAACTAATGCAATATTTGGTTTGACAGCCTTTCACTTTTAAAAACACACCAGTAGTCTCAGGTACATTTTATTCAATTTTCTGTTTTTCAGACTTTGACTGGTAAATTTCCTTCGATTATTTTCACCTCATCCCTGACAGCCAACTTAGATTTTTTTTCTTTAGTCTGAAAAATCTGTCACATAATAAATTACATTCTTTTCTTATAAACTTTCTTTTTTTTTTTTAATGGAACTTTCATTTTTATTGGACAAGTAGTGTTTGGAAATGTAAATAAATAAATAAATGAATGAATGTCCTCATCCGTTATGACTAAAAAGTCAAATTTGTTCATTTGAAATCAACAAACATTGAGTTCTGCAGACAGACGTGTCAGGAAGCAAATATGATTTAAACATTTTTAAAAACTCATGATAACTTACGAAGAAAACTTGAACATATGGTGGTGGACAAAAGTATTGGGGAAAAAAGTGAAATTCAATGTTTTAAACTCTGAAATTCTTTTTGTTTTTTTAATAATCACCATCAAAATAATATGATTTTTTTTTTTTCTACAATGAATTTGTAGTTTTTTATTTTTCATGAATGTTTTCTCCGGATCTTTTTGATTTTCTCCCCTAATTTAGTCGTAGCCAGTTCGGTGACCAGACAGGGCAAAGGCTATCATTAGACATGTTTCCCGCGAGACATGTGACACCAGCCTACTGTATCTTTTCGAACTGCTCGCGCATACACCATAGGAAGCGGCGTAACACACTCGGAGGAAAGCGCTATCCACCCGTGGCTCCAGAAGATGAACATCACTGTCAGGGTTTTCACTATTTATTCAAGTAATTAGCATAACTCCTCTTCAGCCAGACAGACTCGAACTAATTAGTGACATCACCTGATTTGTGCGCAGGGAGAATTATAATACATCGCACACTGTACAGTATGTTGTCTTAATCCTTTTGACCACCACTGATGTGATGCTTTAAAGCCAGACTTTGGATTATTTTTTTTACATTTTAAATAGTTTGGACTTCAAGTTTCAAGACATTTTATCTCTAAAACTATGCGAACGTCTGAGCTACATGTCCGAAAGTTAGCTAAAGGGAGAAAAATGCCAAAAAAATACAAATTAGTGCATATTTAACGACCCATTGCTTCATTTGCATGTTGTAAGAAAACAAAATGTCTTATTCTGATACGAGGAAAAGCACAGAACCCGAGCGTGTTACACCGCGCGGAGACGTCTGTTAGCGAGCCGAGGAAACCGTGCTATATTTAACCGCAGAGAACAAACAAACGCCTGCTGAGTGACACCAGATGTTCGCTGGAAGACAATTTCAATAAATCATGCAGGACGTTTTCATCCCGCTGCTGTCACACCAACACCGCCGCTGATTATTATTGTCCTTACGAAACTATTAAAGAAGAAGAACTGTCTCTAAAAACACATACCTGAGGATGGGGACTGCTCCAACATTATTACCATTAATAATTATTCATATTTCCATTACTGCTTTTTTTTTTTCACAATGCCATGCATAAGTATTGACACCCCAAAGTGGAACATTCTCCACGTGAGACAAAACAGCATGTGACAGAAAACACTTTTACAGTTTGCAAAATGATTTTATCCCTACATGCTGTACCTTACTGTGAAACCTCTACATTAGTCAGAAGGTCACAGGTGAATGTTTGCAGTGATTACATGATCTGACGCAACCGTGACTGCATTCAGCTGATCATGTGACTTCTGAACAGCAACCCTTTGGGGGGCGTGAATACTTTCCTAATCACCACTTTTAGATCCATAATTTGTAAATTGTTTCACAAACTGTATTTATTTTATTATTATGGGATTTTTTTTTCAATCTTAATTCACACCCTACAGATCCATCGTGCACAAGCTCAGGGGGTAAATACTTACGCACAGCTGTTCATCCTGTTCATTTCATGTCAGCTGCATATTTTTATCTTATCTTAGCCGCTTATGCTTATGTGACCTTTACACGTTGGCCAAGCTGCAGGATTTATTTCTTATTTTTAACAAGCAGAGCAGCCTCATGATGTTCTGATAAGTAGTTCAGATGTCCCGCTTCCTGCGTTGATCCCTCTACCCTGCTGAGACCTGTTTGGACTGGCATTTTATAACCAGATTAGCGTAACGCACACGTCGCCGGGTTTCGGGCGAGCATCACATATCATACATCACATACTGGTGAAACACACAGGTGGTAGAGAAACATACAGGTGTATAGGATGTACTGTATATGTAAAGCTCAAGGGTGCAGATCAAGCTGAATTGATTTGACAGCTAATGTGTTTGCCATCTGTACGTTGGGTTTTTTTTTGTATCTGGAATGTCTCTATCTCTCTGTGGGCAAACACACACACACTGGCCTACATTCTCAGGGACAGTGATGAGCTGAGATGGGACTCTCTTGGAGCTTAAAGGCTAATGTTTCCAAATCGCACTCTCTCTGTCACTGTCTCTCTCTCTCTCTTTCTGTAGCCTAGCAGCAAACTTGGATCTTATCATAGCCATGTTTATTACCAACCATCAGATCTGGTTATGAGCCAGATACATGTCCACATTTATTGTGAACTACAGCCAAACAAAGGGTACCGTAAGTGCGCAAAATGTACAAAGAACATTCAATCACTCAACTAGGGATGAATACTTTTGCACTCAATTGCACCTCTCACTTCTCACTCTGTTTTCATCTTGCTTACTTTTTTGTAAGGAAAATTGAAAGGAATTTGCGTTTTGTGAAAGAAACATCTATAATCTTGAGTAAAAGTTAGTGCCCCCTTTTTTAAATTCTATGTTGCTTTTTTGTGTAAAAATGTAACAAAAAAATCCTCTGATCATTTCAGGTCTCAGTTTTAGGCAAATACAACCTCAGACGAACAGCAAGATATAACTTCTTTTTCGCTATGCCATTATTTATTTAGATGGCACAGCGGTCAGCACTGTTGCCTTGCAGTTTCAGGATCGAGGGTTCGATTCCCGCCCGGGGTCTGCGTTCATGGAGGGTACATGTGCTCGGTCCATTTAGTCCTGTTTCATTCCACAGTCCAAAGACATGCGGGTTAGGCTACTTAGTGACCCTAAATTGTCCGTCGTGTGTGATTGACAAACGGTGTCCAGCTGGCAATCCGACCCCTTAAGTAACTGCCACAGAAACGACGGATATATCTCCCGTGTGGAGAGTGTCACTGTGTCACTGATGTGCCGGATGGCATTGGATGGACCAAAATTCCAACAAAAAAAAAGTTATATATGAAATGAACTAAAGCGATGTTGTTAAAAAGAATGATGTGAAAGACCGATAAATTCACACAGAAACAATTGCTGCTAAAGGTGGATCTACAGGCTATGAATCATGGGGGAACTTACAGTAGTATTGCCCACAAGTTTGTTCTTTTTGGCTTTGTTTCTGTTAAATAAATAATGGCATGTTGAAAAAAAAATGTTATTTGTCTGATATAGTTATAGTTGCCGAATACTAACACCTGCTACGATCCGATGATTTTTTTTAAATTACAATGGGGCAAAAAAGTATTTAGTCAGCCACCAATTGTGCAAGCTCTCCCACTTAAAAAGATGAGAGAGGCCTGTAATTTTCATCATAGGTATACCTCAAAAAATCAGGTCTATGAGAGACAAAAAAATCAACTATGAGAGACCGGTGCTGGAAAAAAAACCCCAGAAAATCACATTGTAGGATTTTTAAAGAATTTATTTGCAAATTATGGTGGAAAATAAGTATTTGGTCAATAA